>CM039505.1:34831638-35096713 GCA_022432975.1 Begonia masoniana | reverse complement strand
CCATTCAAAAGGCAATCCTCCATACTTACCCTTTCACTTATGTCTCTTCGATGATTCAGAGATTGAGTGAGATAGATTGATTCTCTAGTTAGGATGAAGAAGAAGACAACCATTCAAAAGGCAATCCTCCATACTTACCCTTTCACTTATGTCTCTTCGATGATTCAGAGATTGAGTGAGATAGATTGATTCTCTAGTTAGGATGAAGAAGAAGACAACCATTCAAAAGGCAATCCTCCATACTTACCCTTTCACTTATGTCTCTTCGATGATTCAGAGATTGAGTGAGATAGATTGATTCTCTAGTTAGGATGAAGAAGAAGACAACCATTCAAAAGGCAATCCTCCATACTTACCCTTTCACTTATGTCTCTTCATTCATACCCGTTCAATCATACCTCTTCAACTATAATGTATGTTACTTTAATAAGGTTAAGGAGAGGGAATTAAAACCCAATTGACATTATTTCTTTTTATACTCAACAATCATCACATTGAGCACTTTAATATAAAGTCAACATAACTTTAATTTATATGAGCCATAAATAAGATTATTAAAATAATCTAACAAGTTTTTCGACAAATACATGCATTATATTGAAGATAGACTAAAGAAATGTCTAAGGTATGGTAACATTTGGAATTTTAACCGGGATATCAATTCACTTTCCTATTCAAATGTCAAAAAAGAAGACAATGTTTTTGTACATAATCCAAGCAGTTGGAGTTAGAGACAAAGTCAAGCGTAGAACATCCTTCATGAAAGAAAAATAAAAAGCTATCAGTTGACTGCTTCTTCATTGTTGAAAATTTTGTTTGAATTCTGTCATGACCTTTTGATGGTATTATATTCCTAGCCTTTCTAAAGTTGTGTTCCAAAGTTGTATTCCTCATCCGCCGTTACGTTGGCACTACTAAAGCTTTTAGTCAGATAATGAATAATATTCTATGCAATTTATAAAATGGAAGATGACCTGAGAATAAAGAGAATATGAAGATTAAATTTAATGCGAGAGATTAATTCCATTGAATTAATTGAATTCGTAACTGTAATGGAAGAGATTCATTTCATAGAATTAATTTAATTGATTAAATGAAATTAACTCAGACCAGTAATTTGGAGACTCACGAGACACGAATTAATGGTCATTTCCAGAATTCGAATCCAACGGTTTTTTACTATTGATTTTTTTTTTTTGGTACTATTAATTTCAAAATGGATGACCATTAAGTAGTAATTAACAAAATGAGTATTTCTAGTGGTCAGCAAATCAAGTAAAATAATAGAATAGTTTTTTTTCAAAATTCCAAAAGTTTATTTAGAATAACGTTAGGTCTAAGCTTCAACGGTGCGTGGATTTTTTGATCTCTACAATAACGTTAGGTCTTCAAACCTGGTTGGAATTAGCAGAGATAATGCAGATTCTTTGAGAACTTCTGATAGAACTCTTGATATGAGTTGGAACCCACCAAATCAAACAAGAGGAATTAATTTTCCGATTTTTATTCACTCGAGCTTACCTCTTTTAAGGGGGTGTTAACGGAAGGTGTTGATAATCCGTCATCAGAAGGTCTCTTTGGCTCCACAATGTTATTTTACGTGTTGTATCTTTATTGATCAATCTACATCTTGTATGAGTTTGTTTGTTGTCCTCCTAAACGTCTCTATCTATTTGTGTTTGTCAGATTGTATAAATGCGGAGTATCA
Organism: Begonia masoniana; assembly: GCA_022432975.1. Taxonomy (NCBI): domain Eukaryota; kingdom Viridiplantae; phylum Streptophyta; class Magnoliopsida; order Cucurbitales; family Begoniaceae; genus Begonia; species Begonia masoniana. The sequence goes on along the minus strand of CM039505.1, from coordinate 35,095,005 downwards.
TTAGCAGAATGACGTTGTTGGCCTTCTTTACAATGATCAAGGTCGTCCACTTAATATGAATAAATACTAAGATTGTATTTTATACGCCTTAAAATAAGAATTGAGATTTATATTAAATTACGTGAATTAGTAACTCATAATTATTATGTTGTTAATTCCAAGTATTTTCACATCGATTTGCTAGATGCATGCGATTATATAAAATTATGCTTCATCGATTTATGTGTATTATTTATCTTTTACTAGTTTGAAAGAAAATATATTTGAAGTTAATCAAGTAACTTTGACGAGCCTTGATTTAATAAAGATTTTTTTTAAGTCATTCAACTTTTCGAAAATCAACTTTAAGTCAGTTTTCTATCACTTGATTCTTTTCTTTGATTTGTTTGTGCTACATTTTATTATTTGAATTTTTATTTAATTTATTTCATTCTAAATTTTATCATAAAATAATTAACTTGTTTTACATTTATTTAAGTTTCTGGGATCAACTTTTACTTATGCCTTAATCTGCACAGTCCGTTGCTAATCTCAAGCTTCTTGTATAAAAGCTTCTATTTTAAATGTTATTATTTGCAATTTCTGTTTCGGTTTCCATAATCGAATATGGCACTTTTTGAGGTTGTATGAATCAGATGTGATTCTGTTGCAGCGGTTCTATTAGGCTAGGTCGAATTGGGTTTAGTTGGACCAACTTATCAACTTGGGCTTGTCTTAGGCTGGTTGGGATATTTATTTTGCTGGAATGGGTCGGTTCTATTGATGGGTCAATCTCCTCCTCCTCGTCTTTGTTCTCTTAGGGAGTAAATCACCCACTGCGTGATTGATTCACAGCGTTCATTCAGGCCGAGCCGAGTTTCATCGTTCGGTGGAGAGCTCGATCGACCGTGGACGACTGGATTATCGATTTGACCTTCAAAATTTGGAAGGTGAGTTTCCTTTCTCTATCAGTATTTTAGTACCTTTTGATGATAGTAATGGAGTGTGTGGTATTCGATTTCTCTATTCTCGTCGGTTTTGCACATAAAAGACATGAATTTCGATTTTTCTTTATCAGAACCGAAGTTTCCTGTTCAATTTTTGGATTTAATGACACAAAACCACTAAAATCGAACCGGACCATTTAAACCCTAGTTACTAACCCGATTATTTAAAGTTTAATCTATCGTTGTCAGTTCTCTACAGATAATTCACTCCGCTGAGTCCTCGGCTTCGACAGACGCTGCTGAGTCCTCGACTTCGACAGACGCCGCTTCTTTTCGTCCTCGACTTCGACAGACGCCTCTTATCTTCTCTTTCTATTCTCTCTCGTCGTTGCCGCTGACTCGACGTCAACATGCGCCTCTCGATTGTTCTAGACACTACCGTCGCACTCTCTCTTCGACCCCCTTTTCGACGAAGCCCGAAGGTAAGCTCTCTAGTCTCTGCTCTTTCAGATTTTGTATTTTATTTCCTTTTTAATCTGCTAATCGCGAACGTTATCGATTTTTGCATCTATTTTTGAAAATTTTAGAATAAAGAAACGACATTTTGAGACCTAAGAATCAATTCTTCGGTTCTTTCCTAATTAATCAGAATTCGCTCAGAAATTTGAAAAATATATGAGATTACAAAACCCAAACGTACGATTCGATTAAGTTCTAAATAATTAGGAATTCCTCTTAATAAATATTTTGTTCTTCAAGTATTTTTTTTTATTACTCAATAATATTAGGCAAATTAAAAAAAAAAACCTTTCTTTTCTTTTATTTGAATTCAGCCAACCAAAAATCCTTCCTCCAAATATGGTATTAGCACATTGATATTTTTGTAATTCTTATAGAATAATGCTTCTATTAAATAGCAACGCCATCAAATATGGTATTCTTGTATTAACACATTTATATTATTGTAATTCTTATAGAATAATGCTTCTATTAAATAGCAACGCCATCAAATATTGTATTCTTGTATTAGCACATTTATATTCTTGTTTATGTTGGATGCTTGAGTTTAAAATATATTCTGGTCCGGTTTTGATTTCATATTGTGAAAAATCAGAACCGGACCAGAACCATAATCGAACTTCTGGTCCGGTCTTAAAAATTATGTTATAGGTATTCGTTCTAAAAATTTAAAAACGAAATATATTGGTCCGGTCCTAGTCTCTCTTAAAATCGGACCAGACCGAACCGGACCATGATCACTCCTATCTAGAATAAAAGTTTTAGTTCAAATAGATCAAAAAATAGCTAGATGATAAAAACATGTTTTCATATCAAAATCGACAAAATAGTGGAATAAATGCAAATATCAGTTTTGAAATGTCAACATAATCATGTTATGCGCATGTTGATCTCTTTGTCCGATGTCAAAAATTTGCTCCAAAGGTTATCCGAAGGTTGTCAAAAAGTCTTCCAAAAGTCTCTCCTTGTGTACGAACAATATTTATTTATAGATAGAGGGACTCTTTCTAAAACCCTAAAAAATGTTTTCCAGCCGCGTGGAATCACGCAAATTAGAAAGGTGAATCCTAGGTTGGTGTTGTAGGTTTGAATATTTGTTGTTGCGGCACAATATCATAACTTAACATACATTAAAATTACAAAGAAATTGAGATCGAGCATCAAACTTTGCTAAGAATTGTGACTATAACTATTTTTCATAGCGGCATAACATATAATGTACTTTATTTTTTCTGTCAAATGTTTCAATATGCTGTGGTATTCTTTTTATTTGGCCTTTCCCTTTTTTTCTTCCAATTCAATTTTATGTTTCCTTCTTCGCCCAATTTTCGCACTCCTAAGCGTACCAAAAAAAAATATTTAACAAACTCACGACATCATTATATGGTGGTTTTTACTGAAGGAAAAAAAAAATATAGCTCTATTATTTTCCATGTTATGGCCCATTTGAGATCGTTTCAAATGGTTTGGTATGTACTTGAGAATAATAAACGTGGCTCTATACATACGTACTTGATCCGAGAATCTTGGATCGGTTCTAGTTTTGTTCTGCAACCCAATTGCTTTGGGTTTTGTTTTCAACACGTAAAAATATTGAAAGTCAGTTTGGTAGACCAATCCAGAACGGGATTGGAGAACACTGAAATAAAAAAACCAAGCCCAAACAGTTCCTGGTTACCCCTAAATTGCCAACAAATCATCCCCACCCTTTCCACACCTTTCACTCTCTCGACTCTCTGTCTCTCTCAATTTAATCGCTATATGTTTTTCGCTCGTTGCCTCTTGATCGATCTTCGTCACAAATTTAGTCCAAAGTCCCTCGCTGTCGCTGCCTGCAATTTGCTGGCTCTTCCTCTCGCTGTTAAAGAAGCAGAAAACTTTAGGTATCTAAAGAAAATCTCAGTGCTTTGAAACTTATCATGATTAATTATATGTATGTGTGTCTTCCTCTCTTTGATGATATTCTGTCCGCTTTGTTGTGATCTATCATGGGTTTTGAAACAAAACTCTACCTTTGAAAAAAGCAACAAAAATGGCACATCATGCTTCTATTGTATATTGAAATCAAAGAATGGCATAGTGAAAATGGCATAGTGAAAAAATGACTAATACTCCAATTTTAATGATGCTTATGGAAGCATAATAGCAGTATTCCTTTATTTGTGGGCTTGATTTCTTTCCTTAGAGGAAATAAATTGCACCTTTGAAAATTTGTGACAATGTTCTTGTTGTGGCTTATTCGTTCTAGATTGTAAAATTTTTCTGATTCAAATATCTCAAATTTTTTAAATTGCATTTTCTTTCTTTTTTAGCTGTAGGGTCCAAAATGTTTTCTTAGTGCTTTCAATTTGATGGTGTGCACTTAGTTGCACCAAATTTAGGTGTAAAGACTAGTATCATGATGAATGGTAACTCTTACATCACTTGTGGTAACTCTTACATCACTTGTGCTTATACTAAAAACATTTGGGAAATAGATTAGATAAACTACAATCCATGGTCCTTGCATAAATTTGATCAGCAGAAAATCATGGTGGTAGTTACTCCCATCACAATGGTTTGTTTATCTTAGATAGGTTGCCTTATGGTAAATTGGATTATCTTATTGCCAAGGATGCAGTTGGATATATGGGTATATGGCAAAATAGAAGCCTGAATATGATATATGGCCACATATAAGCCTGAATCTGCAAGGATCCAACTGATGCGTGGTGGAGCAAATGGATGGATAAAACAACATTTTTTACACTAACAAATTTACCATTACAACTTAGCAACAAATTTATAGTTCTAAACTCCATAATCAAATTACACCTAATACAAAAACTACTTTTTACAACACACTTTTCTTTAACATCATAACCACATAACATTTCACAGTTCCCTTTTCCATCTATAAAAACCTCCTCAATTTATTCTAACTTCTCCCAAAACTTCCCACTAACTAATAAAAACTAACTTTCCTATTTAACAACTACCTTCTCTAATAAAGATTACATAATAATTGTATGACCAACCGGATTATTTTCGTAAGTATTGATATATAGCATAAAGAAAATAGGGGATGACCAAAATGACCATGCTTTAGTTTGTCTTTGGTATCTTCTTTTTTATTATCCCTCTCTCTAGCGTCACTCCAAGTAGAAGACTACTAAAAGTCTTGCATAGTTTTCTTTAAGGGTTTGAATAACTTGTTTTATGGATTTTGGTTTGTTTCTTTTTGGTTTTTGGCTGAAGAGTAAGAATAGATTTTCTTTCGGATTTTTGTTTATTGTTTTGGGTGAATAGATCTAATGCGAACCTCAAATACTAGGAAATCTGAGACCTCGACAACAACACGGAATTAACAATAGAATTGTTGTGTGATTCAAGAAAATAGAGGAACTATACCCGATTGAGTTTTGCCGATGGAACCGTAGTTATCAATTTAGGAGCTTGACTCGAGCCATAACTGTTGGCTAAACCAAATCTATCAAAGACGATCTATCAAGTCAATACTTGATAAAGATCAAGTTTTTCACAAAAAACTTAATAGAAGAATTCGCACGAACACTAAAAAAAAAGTACCACTTTTATTAATCTTAAAATTTGTCAAAACAAAGTCTAACTCTTCTGATTTTAATAGGCAAAATAAGTAAAATTACAAAAATAAAATAAAAAAAGTAAAAATAAAAGTTGGTTGTGGATAGGGACAATGCGCGCGCAACGCACGCTAAGTTGACGCGGTCGCGCAAAGCGAGCTCACTGTCGGAACGCAATGTGCATGTTTGTTGGACGCAGTGAGTGGTGGCGCGCGATTGTCTTCATTGGAGCGAGACATGCTGTTGTTGCGCGCGGTGCTTGGACTATGGGCGTGGTGGTGCGTGCACTGTCATGCTGCGAGGGGCATGCGCAGTGCGTTGCTAGTTGGCTTGGGGCGCGCACGGGCAGGCAACTTTTTTCTTTTCTCCAATTTAGCAAACTTCTATTGCATGCAATAATCTCATGTTCTTTTGCATGGCTTTCCTCTGTTCCCTGCTTATCAATACTTAGCATAATTATTGATATTTAGATGAGTTGTAAAGGTTCTTTTCTTGAGTTTGCACAATCAAATTATGTAAAAATTTGTGCATCTTCTTGGTTCTTGATCTTGTCATAGGTCTACCTATGCCTTGCAATGGATCATGCTTCATGGGGTTGTCCTTGGTTGCTCCTTGGTTAATATCATTCTCCCCCTCTTCAGAAGAATTCGTCATTGAATCTCTTGCATCATATAAAAACAAATCACCAACATTGAATGATGCGGTTACATTATAGTATTCACTCAGAAGATCGATCTTGTAAGCGTTGTCGTTGATACGCTCTAGGACTTGGAAAGGTCCGTCTCCTCTCGGTTGCAACTTGTTTTTCTTTTGGTTGGAAAATCTTTCTTTTCGTAGATGTAGCCAAACCCAATGTCTAGTTTCAAAAGTATCATTCTTGACGTATTTGTTTGCTTGCCGCGCATAATTTATTTTCTTGGATGTTTTCTTTTATTTTTGCATGTAAGTCCTTGACAAGCTCAATTTTTCTTTTTCCATTCCAATTAGCAATCTCGTTAGTAGGTGACAGACCGGTAATATATCAAGTAGAGTTAAATAATTAAAACCATAAACAATTTCAAAAGACGAAAAAGTATTAGAATAAACAACCCTACTATATGCAAATTCTACATGAAGTAAACATTTCTCCCGTTGTTTTAAATTTTTTGAAATAATTGCTCTTAATAAGGTAGAAAGTGTCATATTTACTACTTCAGTTTGTCTATCCGTTTGTGGGTGTGCTACCGTGGAGAATAAGAGTTTAATACCTAGTTTATTTCATAAAGTCCTCCAAAAGTGACTTAAAAACTTAATGTTTCTACTATGCACAATGGTCCTCGGTAATCCATGTAGTTGCACAATTTCTTTAAAAAATAATCCGCCACATGCGTAGCATCATTAGTTTTCGAATAAGCAATAAAATGAGCTATTTTGATAAACCTATCAACAACTACAAATATGCTATCCTTACGTCCTTGCGTTCTTGTAATCCTATCACAAAATCCATTGAAATATCAACTCAATGTTTGATTTGGTTTTTCTACATTCAATGTGCTTATGACAAATAACTTGTACGTCTTATGTCTCATTTTCGGCCAATAAAAGTGTTCACAAAGCACATTCAATTTTTTACTCACTTTAAAATGCCAAATTATTCCTCTTCTATGAGTTTTCCTAACAAGTAATTCTCTTAATGAACATCTTGAGATACAAATAGTGAGCATTACACGCATGTTTCTCACAATCTTTCCAAACTAAGTTAAAGTCGACGAGTATGTACCTTCTTGACAATTCATCGACAACTACATTGTCTTTACTTTTTTTTTATAATGGATAAGGTAAGGAAAGGTCTCTATGAACTCCATCCATTTTGCATGTCTTTTGTATAATTTCATTGCGACTTCAAGTGTTTCAAACTCTCGTGGTCCGTGTGAATGATAAACTCTTTCGGCCACAAATAATGTTGCCACGTTTGTGACGTTCTCACCAAGGCGTATAATTCTTTGTCGTAAGTTGGGTAATTTAATGCCTCTCCATTAAGATTTTCACTAAAATAAGCAATCGGTCTCATTTCCTGCATCAAAACAACTCCAATTTCCTTTACCGACGCGTCACATTCAATCTCAAAAGTTTTATCTAAGTTTTTAACACTAACAATGGTGCATTAATTAACTTTTTTTTTAGAATGTTGAACGTTTTTTCATGCATTTCGGTTAAGTTAAATTCTACGTACTTTTTAACCAAATCATTTAATGGTGCCACGATGGTGCTAAATTCTACGTAGCATTCTTAGGTCTCAGTCATTCCTTGATTGTTTTGACTTTTTCCTCGTCCACCGTTACTCCATTCGAACTCACTATAGAACCAAGAAAAACTATCAATTCCATACAAATGTGCACTTCTTGAGGTTAGCATATAATTGATTTAATCAGAAAACATTGAAAACCTATTTTAAATGTTCAATATGTTGTTCCAACGTTTTGCTATAAAATAGGATATCGTCAAAATAAACCACGACAAAGTTTTTGATAAACGATATTAAAACATGATTCCTTAATCTCATAAACGTACTAGGCATGTTAGATAATCCAAAGAGCATGACTAATCACTCATAAATATCATATTTTATTTTGAAAGCGGTTTTCCACTTGTTTCCCTCTCTTCATTCGGATTTGGTAATAACAATTCTTTAAAACAATCTTTGAAAATATGCATGCGCCATATAACTCATATCTAACCTGGGGATATGATGTCGATATTTTATCGTGATTTTATTGATCTCTCGACTGCCCATGCACATCTTCCATGTTTCGTCTTTCTTTGGATCTAATATCACGGGTACCAAACACGGCCTAAGGGTTTCCTCCACTAGGCCCTTTTTCACTAACTTGTCCACTTGCCATTGAATTTCTTTTATTTCTTTCGAGTTTGCTCAGTATGCCGGTCGGTTTAGAATTGTTGCTCCCGGTATAAAATTGATTTGATGTTCGATGCCTTAAAGTGAAGAGTACACTCCTTGGTAGTTCCTATGGAAACAAATCTTCTAGTTCCTGCAAAAGAGGTAATGACACTCAGAAGAGAAAATGTTAGTCTTTAGATGATTAATAAATGTTTTTATATAAAAGTAAAATCACCTCACTTTTTGCTAATTATTCTATTCTTTTTCCCACTCAATTCCTTTTGTAACGACTCTTCTTTTCCAGTAATATATTGTCCGTTTTGTAACGATCTGAGATTTTCCTATACTCGGCTTCGGGATTTGCCTATACTCAGCTTAGATCCCCGAGGTTTGCCCCACAATCGTACTCACAGATTTGTTTTCAACGAGGATTTCCCAAGTGGTCACCCAACTTGGTACTGTTCTCGCCCGAGCACTCTTAACTTCGGAGTTCTGATAGGATCCGGTGCAATTGTGCTACAAAACGCGTCTTACTTTCTAGGGAAACATCCTTTATATATGTTTCATTTCTATCTTTCTCGGGTCCTCACAATCACCCCCCCTTTCGGGGGCTCGACATCCTCGTCGGCCACATTTCCGATGTGTACAGGTTCTGGATACCATTTTGCAATTGTGCTACAAAATGTGTCTTTCTTTCTAGGGGAGACATTCTTTACATATGTTTCATTTCTATCTTTCTCGGGTCCTCACAATCACCCCCCCTTTCGGGGGCTCGACATCCTCGTCGGCCACATTTCCGATTGTGTACAGGTTCTGATACCATTTGTAACGACCCCTCGTTTCCAGTAGGATATTGTCCGTTTTGTAACGATCAAGGATTTGCCTATACTCGGCTTACATTCCCGAGGTTTGCCTTGCAATTGTACTCATGAATTTGTTTTCAATGAAGATTTCTCAAGTGGTCACCCAACTAGGTACTGCTCTCGCCCGAACACTATTAACTTCGGAGTTCTGATGAGATTCGGTGCAATTGTGCTACAAAATGTGTCTTTCTTTCTAGGGGAGACATTCTTTACATATGTTTCATTTCTATCTTTCTCGGGTCCTCACAATCACCCCCCCTTTCGGGGGCTCGACATCCTCGTCGGCCACATTTCCGATTGTGTATTCGGTCATGCTACAAAATGTGTCTTTCTTTCTAGGGGAGACATTCTTTACATATGTTTCATTTCCATCTTCCTCCAAAGCAATGTGGGATTGCGCCCAACCACCTCTCGGGTCGTCACACCTTTTCTCTTTCTCCCTCGGTTTTTTTCTCTTTTTTCTTTTTTCTTTTCTACTCTTTTAAACTAATTTCTTTTCTTTTTTTTTTTTCTCTTTTTCAGTCTTTTTTTCGAATAAATTCATTTCTCTTTTTTCTGCCCTATCTCATTTGAACTCTTTTGCGATTCTTTCTTGATCTTCGCTTGCCTTCCATGGCTTTAATGGTGTGAGGTGTCACGACTCGTACGTCGCGACACATTACTTGATATACATTTAAACTTTCACGTAAAATTTTTCAAAACTTAAAAATAACAAAACTTAACTTGTAAACTCCTTTAAAGTTGGAAGAATTTATCTGAAGCTTGATTAGTTTAAAACAAAACATTTCAAAAACATCACATGTGACGCGCAGTCTCCGAGCGCGCACACTGCGAGTCGTCACACAGCACCTTGTTTCTTTTTTGCCCTTTTTTCCTCATTTTCTTCATTTTACACCTAATAACATTTCATAAAAACTACCTTAATTTTCAAACTTTTCATAAAAACTACCTTAATTTTCAAACATTTCATAACTTATAAAAATCATCCAAAATTCATGATTTTCAAACATTTTATAACCTATAAAAATCATCCAAAATCCTTAATTTTCAAATATTTCATAACCTATAAAATTCATCCAAGATACACCGCGGAAGTCTAAACAAATACGAATAGAAACCCATCATCAAAATATTTTATATAAATCGTAATCAAACCCCAAGCAAGTCCAGTAATTTTAAAACATAAATTCTAACTATACATCAATTTTTAAATCATGAAAACTTTTATCAAAATACTTGGAGTTCATCCACAAGTCAAAATCGCTTTACAGCCACAAACCTTCCACCATTAACTCACTCCTCCAACTGGGCATATCCATCGACTTGAGGCTCGAAGTCCTCACTTGTAAATTCTTTACCTACATCACAAAGTTTAAACTAACGAGCTTAACGCTCAGCAAGAGATGTAAAATGCAAGTGCATGTATGTTTCATAAAAACTTGTACATTCATTACTTTACATTTCACTTGACATGGGTTAAAGGACTCGAATAAGGGAGTAGGCGCAGAGATTACAGTAGGTCTTGGGCATGGACTGTTTTACATAGTCCTAGAGAAGGACAAATACCATGTGTGTCCAGTTTTACATAGTCCCAGAGAATGACAAAACACATATGTCATACTAGCCATGTTCTACAACTTAACCATTACGTACAATATATATTCTTGACTTTTTTACATGAAACATGTGCATAAAACATTTTGTATACTTTTATAAAAACGTGATTTATGAACCATCGAAATGCACAATACACATAACATAATGATATGTCATTTCAACAGGCATAATACCTAACATAGAACATCTCTTATAACTTATATACCTATCAACTATACCCCTTAAAACATATAATAGAATTTGGTCGAACTCTAACAAAATTTTATTAATCTCAAATTAGGCAAAACAAAGTCTAACTCATTTGATTTTAATAGGAAAAATAAGTAAATTTACGAAAATAGAATAAAAAACTAAAAATAAAAGTTGACTATGGATAGGGATAATGCGTGCGGGGGCATGTGGGCACACACTAGGTCAACGTGGTCGCGCAAAGTGCGCGCTGTCGGAACCTAGTGTGCACGTTTGTTGGACGCAATGAGTGGTGGCGCATGATTGTTGTGTCACTTGCACAGGACCGGCTATCGTTGTACGTAGGGTGTGGCGCGCAATTGTTGCGCATGAGGGGCGCGGTGTTTGTCTTTGTGTGCAGTATGGGCTTGAGGTGCGCGTGCTGTCACGCTACGAGGGGCACGCGCTGTTGTGCTAAGGGCGCGTGCGGCGTGCTGCTGGTTGGCCTGTGGCGCGCGCTAGCAACTTCCTACTTTCCTCCAATTTAGCAAACTCTTTTTTCATGCAATAATCTCATGGTCTTTTGCATGACTTTCTTCTAGTGTCTCCTCATCAATACTTAGCATAATTATTGATCTTTGGTTGAGTTGTGAAGGTTATTTTTCTTGAGTTTCCATGCTCAAATTATGTAAAGCTTTGTGTATTTTCTTAGTTCTTTACCTTGTCATAGGTCTACCTATGTCTTTTAATGGATCATGCTTAATAAGGTTGTCCTTGGTTGATACTCAGTTCATATCAATATTTTTTTTTCCACAAGTGATTATATCTTTGTTATTTGTTCCCTTTAATAAGTTATTCTTCTTTAGTTATTTTCATGCTTTTATAATGTTTAAAAGTATACATAATTTTAAATGTTATTTTATCTTATTTTTGCTAAGTAATTGATTTGGTTTTATGCATGTTTCTTAAATATTAGTATTAGGCATAAAATAGATCAAGTGAGATGATTATCTAAAAAAAATTGTTCTGATGTATCAATGTCCTTTTCTTAAGAGTGTTATAATGGTGTATACATATTTGTTTTGGCATGCATGGTGTGCTATGGTATAATAATTGATTGGAGTAACTTGAATGAGCTTCTTCTGCCAGCAACTTGACGCATATTATTGCACCGTGGATTGTCTTTTATTGCTGGAATAAATGGCAACTTGATTAAAGATAGTTCGTTCATTGAATTTTGTTAGGTTCAATGGAGGAATCTGAGAAAAGAAGGGAAAGACTGAGAGCAATGCGCATGGAAGCTGCTCAAGTAGATGCCACTGGAAATGGTGATGAGCCTGCTTTCCCAAGTTACCTTTCTAATCCGTTAATTGAGAATTCTGCAACAACATTGAGTCAGGCAGAAGAATGTTCGACCGTTAGATTTGACTTTTACACTGATCCAATGGCTGCATTTTCTTCTAGCAAGAGGAAAAGTAATGATATGCCTCCCCGCTCTAGTGGGTTTCCAACATCACAGATACTATCAAATTGTGCAGGTATTTTAGTAATTGAACTGAAGAATACGGATGGGAACTTATTTAGAGCTTAATGATGAAATGTTTAAGCTGCTTGATGAATTCCCGCTTAACAATAATTTCAAGATGGATTGCTGTTTTTAATATTAAGTTTGAAGTTGTTTTAATAAAATGTCAATATTTTGTTTCAAACATGATGGGAATAGAGATATATCATTGCTTTAAACATGTGGAGCAGAAAGCTTATAATTGTTCTTACTATCTATGATTGTTTCTTATATCTGGTTTTGGGTTTACGTCCATTTACCTTTCTAATATTTCTTCAACTTTGAATTTAGGAACAAGTAATCCAGAATCTACGCCTCCTGCTCCCCAATTTCAAAGGGATCATTTGCAGGGACCAAGACATAATTGCAGCTCTACTCCATACGGAAGCCCAGTAAGAACAGCAAGGCCATTTCCCATGAATCAAGCTACTTCTATGGCCGGGCAGTGCTATCAACCACACCCAGGGCCTAGCCCTGGTTCTGGATGGAGGGGCAGTGCAATGCACGGATGGGCCCCGCAGATTGGTCATACTACATCCCCACAGTCGAATCCTAGTAGTAGTCCGAGACTAGGTCGCGGCAATTGGCGTGGGAGCCACACTAGTACTAGCGCTGGGCTAGATAGAGGTCCAACTTTTGCTCGGGCCCCTCGGCCAAGTCAAAGCCCGATCCCATGGTCAGGTTATCCAGGGAGTCGGAACCCTAGTCCTCGCCCTGGAAGAGGTCAAGGCAATTGGTCTGGGACCCACACTAGCCCTGGTTCAGGGCAATGGGTCAGTTCTCATGGCCATGGCTCGGGGATTGTAAAATCATCGAGGGTTGAAGGATTCTATGACGAGTCGATGCTTGAAGATCCATGGAAGTTTCTAGAACCTGTTCTATGGAAGAATGTTAATCATTCTTCAAAATTTAGGGATCTCGAGCTGAAATCTCTTGCCGCAAAAAGACCAAGAGCTTCTGAATCTTTGAGTCAATCGAGCTCTCAGCCGAGCCTTGCCGAGTACCTCGCTGCTTCTTTTAACGAAGCCGTTGACGGAGCCCCAAGTAGTTAAACTACAATTTATTCAAAACCTGTTTTCAACAACTAGAGAAAAATTTGTGAACATTTGAATTTTGTAAAATATTAAACAAGCAGTTTCTCCATACCCTTTATTTTCATTGTTTTATCGAATCAGTTTATGAAACTGTTGAATACAAATTGTTTGCATTCTGACCAATTTTGCATTTAAATTTCACATAGCTCATCTGATGGAGTGAAAATGATTACTGCTTGGTGCATTAACTTTTCGAAACCCATTTTGCATAATTAGAACCGAGAATTTAACAGAGAAATTTGGAAATATTCGGTTCGGTTTTCCTAGAAGCTAGAACCGAACATAAAATGTTCTGTTTCATTTGCCCTACCTGGTTTCATCCGAATTAGTTGAACCCTTTTCACTAACTCAAACTTGTCGTACACCACTTGCATATGCAAAAATCTTTCAAAATAGGCGAGCCCACCCCAACAAACAAGTCAGGGTTTGTCCCGAGGTTGGCCCCAACTCTGACCGGGCCCCCCCTCTCCCCTGCCTATAAATAATCTCAAATCTCTTAAAAAATTTTCACCAAATTTTCTCTAAATCTCTTACTCTCCTACTTCTAAATTTCTAGTGCTCAATCGATCTCTCTTATTCTTACTAATTTTTACATTCTTTCCATTCATTCAACGAGATATATATTACAATTTATTTATTTATATATTTTTATATTGTTGTTAATTTAACTTTTTTTGTGTGAATTTTTGTAGGTTTCGTAAATATAGAGGTGATCACAAAATTCGCACCATCTATAAACAAATTATTGTTGATCGATTGGATTTGTAGTATTAATTTTTTATTTGAAAATTATTGTAAATAATTATACATCTATGTAATTATAATATTGAGAATAATGATGATGATATTGAGGAAATTAAGGAATTAAATTCTGCATTTTCAATGTAACAATCATCCACTTCTTCAACTAAAAAAAAAAACAAAATATCTAAAATATGAAAACATTTCTTAATGAAAGAAATTAAAATTTGTGGAAAAATAAAGTCTAGAGCTCAATGCAACTATTGTATTAAAAAGTATGTATATATTTCTGGTAGTTCGACTAGCACAGTCGATAGACATTATAAAAAAATGTCACTTAAACGAGCAATTAAAAGACTCTACACAAATATTATTAAATACTAGTAGTAGTGACAATTTTTTATATTCACAAAATAAAATGAGAGAAGGAACAACAAAACTTACAGTACAATACGAGTTACCTTTAGCGTTCACCGATAGTGATGAATTTGAAAAATTTATGAAATAGTATGTTACTCCTAATTTTAAACTTGTTCCTAGAAATACGACTAAAAATGATTTTATTAAAATGTTTAATGATATGAAAAATAAACTAATTTTATTTTTTTTTAAGTGCCTATTCAATGTCTATTTGTATGACCTCTGATTTATAGAGTGTTTGTAGTCGAGCTTAACGAGTCTAGCATACATGAATAAAATTATTTTATATAAATATATTATTTCTATTGTTTAAAATTTTAGTTATTTAAACTATAATAAATATTTATTATTGTAATGTTAAAATATGATAGTTGTCTAAAATAAAATTATTTAATTAATATAAAAATAATATGTAATTATAAAAAAATTATTTGAGACAAATATATAAAAAATATAACATTCATTATAATTTAACATTTGTATCACTCAAAATAAATACATTCAAACTAAGTTGGCACTCATCTAATTGTTAATAATGTGCAAAATGTCAAAAAAAAATTAAAAGTTAAAAAAATACTTTAAAATTAAAATTACAATACATCTAAATTTAAATGAAAAACTAGTCTTAACGTCCAAATTTTTAAAGTTTTTTAGTATTTTGTCCTCTCGTTATTGATTTCTCATAATATCGTCGTTCTAATCCTTCATGCAAATGAGTGCCTTCACGAGGTCAATGCAAGTCTTCTTCGGAGTTCGTCGTAGATACGTCCATCTGCACTAAAAACAGACTCTGATGCTACGGTAGTGACCAGATGTATTAGTAGATCATGTGTTATTATAGAAAGAATATAATATGTAGTGAAAAATATTTTTCACCAATATAAATTATCAAAGTTTTCATCGTGAGAAGATTGATATCGAGTGTCAAAATAAATATTTAGTTCATTTCGCATAGAACTAGAATAAACATCTGTATCTAATTGATTCCAAATATCATGAATATCAAATTGTAGAGCTACAATAGCTCCACCACCACTACTAGAACTAGCATGTGAAACAAGACATGAACAACTAACATTATAATATTTAGATTCATAAAAAGAATACAAACTAGTAATTACATCTGTTATTTGATCATTAGAAAGTAAAGAAACTAAATTTGTGACGACCCCGACCCGCCAGGACCGCCACGGGACGGGAACGGGACTTTGACTTCGTTTTAAACAGGACTCTGACATTTTGGACGTAAAATTTTGACCTTTTTAAAGCTCTTGAACGTTTAAAATGGTAAGACGTAAAATGAACATACAACGGAAAACATAAGAAAACTGGACCGCCACGGGACGGGACGGGACGAGACTTTGACTTTGACTTCGACTTAAACAGGACTCTGATATTTTGGACGTAAAATTTTTGACCTTTTTAAAGCTCTGGAACGTTTAAAATGGTAAGACGTAAAATGAACATACAATGGAAAACATAAGAAAACTGAAAAACTTAAACTGGAAGACAGAATTGGACGACTGCAGAAAGGGACGACTGCAGAAATGGACTACTGCAGAAATGGACGACTGCAGAAATGGACGACTGCAGAACTGGACTACTAAAGAACTGGACTACTGCAGAAATGGACGACTGCAGAAATGGACGACTGCAGAACTGGACTACTGCAGAACTGGACTACTACAGAAATGGACGACTGCAGAACTGGACTACTGCAGAACTGGAGTACTGCAGAAATGGACGACTGCAGAAATGGATGCTGCAGAAATGGACGACTGTTTTAAAGAAAAGAATGAGCGACTGTTTTAAAGAACAGAATTGGACGACTGCAGAAATGGACGACTGCAGAAATGGACGACTGCAGAAATGGACGACTGCAGAACTGGACTACTACAGAACTGGACTACTGCAGAAATGGACGACTGCAGAAATGGACGACTGCAGAACTGGACTACTGCAGAACTGGACTACTACAGAAATGGACGACTGCAGAACTGAACTACTGCAGAGCTGGAGTACTGCAGAAATGGACGACTGCAGAAATGGATGCTGTAGAAATGGACGACTGTTTTAAAGAACAGAATGGACGGCTGTTTAAAAAAAAAAAACAGAATGGACGACTATTTTAAAGAACATAATGGACGACTGTTTTAAAGAACAGAATTCAACACTCTACCGATTGATCTGCTACCAGCCGATCGATCGGCAACCTTTCTGTTTCACATCTACATGTCCTAATAACCTCGCAACTCACTATTAAACTTCTTCTCAACCTCTTTAGACACAAAATGCTTCTAAATCCCAAAAACCCAATTCAAAACGTAATGTTTAAACGTGTTAGAAAACATGACAGAAGTTCAAGAAATCTAACTGCATGGATAGCTCTAAAACTCTAGACAATCCATGTACAACCTAAAAGGGAAAAGATTCCAAACAATTCCAGTAT
Organism: Begonia masoniana; assembly: GCA_022432975.1. Lineage (NCBI taxonomy): Eukaryota > Viridiplantae > Streptophyta > Magnoliopsida > Cucurbitales > Begoniaceae > Begonia > Begonia masoniana. The sequence goes on along the minus strand of CM039505.1, from coordinate 35,078,185 downwards.
ATTTCAAAATACAACTGTCAAAACAGAGGTTTAAAAAAAAAACATCAACACAGATTCTGTACATCATCTAAATCCCAGAATAACACTATACAAACATGACCTTCACTTCAAGACACCACCCCGCAGGTCAAAATGCGCCTGACTGCCACAACTAACCCCACGAGCTCATCCCACCAACTGCACCTACTCGTCGGCTTGAGGCACAAAGTCCTCATCCACAGGATCCGTACCGACACAGAGAGTTCAACTATGAGCCTAAAGCTCAATAATGACATACAATGCAGTGATGCATATGCTATGCATGAACTTTTGAAATACATGAACATTACTTTACATTACATTCAAGTGGACATGGATATAAGTGGGTCTTATAGGGGAACTGGCACAACAGGAGTACACAACAGGTACATAACAAGGATACATAACAGGATGCCAGTCCCTGTCCCACACTTACAGTACATTACATTCACATTTTATCTTTCTTAACTTCAAATCTCGTGCACAAAATATTTACATAACTTTCAAGAAAAACTTGTATGCATGAACATATATGGTGCTTAAACGTAACATAAACAGACAACAGGATATTGAAACTAAACATAAAACAACACACGTTTAACCTAAAACATAATTTACGACCTAACTACCCAACAATAACCCCCAACAACAAAAAACCTAGTACCTTCGTGATGTAGGGCCTTAAGTGTAACACCTGGAGTTTTCCTAGCATGTGTAGCAATAGATTAGACGTGTTATAAGACCCTCCCGAGGTGCTCCACGAGCACTACTCCCCGGCGAAGCAGCTCTATTCAATATCACGGCTCAATCTATTATCATAGTGCATCTCTCATAGAGATCTTTTCGAGGTGCTCCACGAGCACTACTCCCCGGCAAGGCAGCCCTACTCGATATCACTGTTCAGTCTATTATTATCACAACACAACTCTTGTAGAGACCCTCCCGAGGTGCTCCACGAGCACTACTCCCCAGCGAGGCAACTCTACTCGCTATCACTGCCTAGTGCAATGCATCCCTTGCAGGGACCCTCCCGAGATGCTCCACGAGCACTACTCCACGGCAAGGCAACCCTACTCGGGATCACGATGCATTTCTCGTTATTTCTATACATTTCATACTCACTCCTTAAATCCATGCTCACAACTCATTTTTTTGTAGTTCAAAAACCCTGACGCATGCCACACAATGCACAACATAAGATAAAACACAACAAGCAAACAACCAAACAAACAAATAAACATCCCTATTGTTCCGTGGTGTAATTCCGAAGGCAACAAAACACACAATCCTCTACTTACCTGGTGTCTTGGTTCGTTCTCGCTCACTTCGTTCAACCAAATTAAACGCTCGATCACCTAAAATAACGGAGACTTAACTTAGTAACATCCTAGGGAATTCTAAAGAAATCAACTAAATCAAACAAACACAAACCTTTCAACCTAAACACTCAAACCCGATTTTTATGCAAATTCTACCGTCCAAATTCAAACGACCATAACTTTCACGTTTTTCAACAGATTTTGATGTGCCACCCCAATTCGGAAACCTCTACACGTCTACTATCCATTGAATCACTCAAATTAACCAAACAACTCAATTGGCCAATCCGAAACTCCACACACAGTATCGGCCATCCTAGTGTTCACAACCGATTTTTGTGTAACACTTCTCCAATCTTCAATCTAATCACTCTAACCACCTAAACTAATCCATCCAACAATTAAATGATCAAAATAGGAAGAAAATGTTGACTTAAATAGAGTTTAAGTCTAAATATGTTTTTGATGATGTATTTGAATGATAAGTAAGTAATTTGATTATGTTTATAAAATGAGAATATTGAATTATGCATTGATTTTAATCCTGTGGAAATACCCTTAAAAAGGGTATTTTAGTTGTCTGATGAATCGAGTTAAGTGTACAGGGCTAAATAATTTATTCAAAAGTTATATCTGCCGATGAGTTTCAAAGTGCTTCTGCCGATGGGATTTGAAGCAACACATACCGATGGCAATCACTAAACGACAAAGAAGAGTTCCTTAAACCGATCACTAAATGACAAAGAAAATATCTCTTCTGCCGATGGCATCCAAAGCCTACATCTGCCGATGACATATCAACTTGCACCTGCCGATGGAGTCTTCAAGCCGATGGAATGTCAAGATGCATCTGCCAACGATTTTTCAAGGTGCATCTACCGATGGAATTCAAAGCCTTCATCTGCCGATAACTTTTGAGATGCATCTACCGATGGACTTCAAGTTTGCATCTGCCGATGGACTTCAAGGCGTGCATCTGCCGATGGCGTTTCAAGCTGCATCTGCCGATGCCGTTTCAAGCTGCATCTGCCGATGGCTTACAAGTTGCATCTGCCGATGGCGTTTCAAGCTGCATCTGCCGATGGACTTCAAGGCGTGCATCTGCCGATGCCGTTTCAAGCTGCATCTGCCGATGCCGTTTCAAGCTGCATCTGCCGATGGCTTACAAGTTGCATCTGCCGATGGCGTTTCAAGCTGCATCTGCCGATGGCGTTTCAAGCTGCATCTGCCGATGGCGTTTCAAGCTGCATCTGCCGATGGCTTACAAGTTGCATCTGCCGATGGAATTCAAAGCATGCATCTGCCGATTGAATTAAAGCTGCTTCCACCGATGATCTTCCTCCAGAATTCAAAATAGCTGCGAAGCTACAGTGACGTCGTTTTCAGCATTAACTCCAGAACTTTAATGGCGACGACGACTTGCAACTACAGACGGCAACGGCTACCTGATCTAGTACGGATGCTTCCCAACGATAACATTTTCCATTTGAAGAAAGAAGCATTCAAGTCTGAGCTGAAAAAGAAGACAGAGTATTTAAGCCGAGGTTAGAGCACGAAGATCCAACTTTTGCGAATTTTATTATTGAGCCCTAACTTGCGAAATTATCATACTCTGTATTTTCTTCTACACCTCTCGATATTAACTTGAGATTTAATCCTTGTGAGAGTGTAGTCTGTGCTTGATTTTACAAACTCAAAATCTGTATAAGGCAGTGGATTGACGCCCGTCAAGTTCAATCCAGATTTGTAAAGGCAGTTGATCGGAGCCCGGAATTCCGATCTGTTTATTCTCAAGGAGAAGGTTAAGGATCTTCAAGGGGTGAACCTTGAAGCGTGGATGTAGGCTGGGTTGAGCCGAACCACGTAAAAATCACTGGTGTCATTTTTCTCTTACTCTCTCTTTTATATCTGCTGTTGATTCACTTGCTATTAGTTTTAAGTAAAGTTTTAAAAAGGTCTAATTCACCCCCCTCTTAGACAATCTCGATCCTACAATTGGTATCAGAGCAAGGTTTTCTTTGTCTAAGCTGTATTTAAACACTCAGTGATATATATTTACAATGGCATTCAACACTAACTTCTCACAAGTAGAAGGTCAAGCTACAAATAGACCTCCCTTCTTTGATGGTAGTGATTATGTTTACTGGAAGTCTAGATTGAAAATATTTGTTCAAGCTGTAGACTATGAATTATGGAATGATATAGAAAATGGTCCATACATAGCTTTTAAAACATAAAATGGTATTAGAACTCTCAAAGCTTCATACGAACTAAATGATACAGATAAGAAGAACTTGAGCCTAAATTCCAAGGCAATAAACACCTTGTACTGTGCTCTGAATAGAGACGAATTTAATAGAGTACAAGGGTGTTAAAGTGCCCAAGAGATTTGGCGTCTATTAGAGGTCACACACGAGGGCACAAATCAGGTGAAAGAGAGCATGTTAAATATGTTAGTACACGAGTATGAACTTTTTGCCATGTTAAAGGATGAGTCTATTTCATCTATGTTTACTCGGTTCACTAACATTACTAATGGTTTAAAAGCTCTCGGTAAGATTTATTCAGGTGAAGAACAGGTAAGAAAAATCTTGAGGTGCCTACCCAGAGCCTGGCAACCAAAGGTGACAGCAATACAAGAGGCTCGGGATCTAAAGGTGCTCAAGCTTGAAGAGCTCATTGGCTCTCTAATGACTCACGAGATAACCATGAGGGCCAATGATAAGGAAGATCTCAAAGAAAAGGAGATCAACAAAAAGAAGGATATTGCTATGAAAGCCTCTTCAAGTAAACGTGAAGTCTCTGAGGATGAAGAAGAAGAAGATGATGAGGACGTTGCATTTATCACTAGGAGATTCAGCAAGTTCCTTCAAAGGAAGAAGTTGCAAGGGAGAAGTTTTCTCAAGAATGAAAGGCAATCCAAAGACAAGGAGATTACCTGCTTTGGATGTGGAAAGCCAGGCCACATGAAGGCTGACTGTCCACAAGCTAAGGGTCCCAAGAAATTCAAGAAAAAGGCAATGAAGGCCACCTGAGACGATAGTGAAAGTGATACCTCCTCGGAAGATGAAGAGGTTGCCAACCTGTGCTTCATGGCACATGAGGATGAGGTAAATCTTTCTTCTAGTGAGAGTGATAATGATGAGGGAGAGTTAATAGATGCTTTCAATGATTTAGTGAAACAATATAGCATGCTAAAAACTAAATACAATGCTCTGAAAAGAGAAAATATAGGTTTATTAGAAAGGCATGCTAAAGAAGTGAACTTGCATGAAAAGGAAATCACTGAACTTAAGAAGAAAAATGAGTCTTTGAATAAACTTGTTCTTTGGTTCTCAAATGGTAGCAAGAACTTAACATTGCTAATAGGGAATCATAGAGCTACTCATGATAAAGCAGGTTTAGGCTATGACAAGTTCAATAAAAGAAAACCTTTTAAGAATTTCTTTATCAAACCGTCTACTTGCCATACTTGTAATGAAGTATGACATAAATCTTTTGAATGTCCTTTGAAATCTAATAAGAAATCAAATGGAAAACTTCAATGGGTTCCTAAGGGAACCAGACCTAACACTAGGACCCAAAAGATTTGGGTACCTAAGAAGACAACCTGATTTCTGTTTTGCAGGATGATGTGTCTCCCTTAAGGAATCAATGGTACCTGGACAGTGGCTGTTCAAGGCACATGACTGGAGATGCATCTATGTTTGCTGCTGTCAGCAAGAAGAAAGGAAGTGTTACTTTTGGTGGAAATTAAAAGGGCAAAATTGTTGGCATTGGCAATATAAGTAACCCTATCAATCCTATTATAGAAAATATTTTATTAGTTGATGGGTTAAAACACAATCTGCTCAGCATAAGTCAATTATGTGACAGAGCTTATGAAGTGATATTTAAATCAGATTCATGCATAATCAAAGATAGCTCATCCAATTCTATACTGTTCAAAGGATATAGAAAAGAAAATGTGTATATTATTGATTTAGATAATATAGAATTTTCTGATGAAAAATGCCTTGCTGTAAATTCTTCTAATGACTGTTGAATCTGGCATAGGAGATTAGGACACGTAGGGATGAATACCTTAGCTAAGATTACTAAGGAGAACTTAGTTAGAGGAATCCCTAAGATATCCTTTGAAAAGGATAAGGTCTGTGAAGCCTGCCAAATGGGCAAGCAGATCAAAAGTTCCTTTGCATCGAAGAATGCAATTTCTACTTCTAAGCCTCTCCAACTCCTTCACATGGACCTCTTCGGTCCTTCAAATATAGCCAGCTTAGGAGGAAAGTTCTATGCATTTGTCATTATTGATGATTTTTCTAGATTTACTTGGGTTCACTTTCTGAAGTCTAAGGATGAGACTTTTGACACCTTTTCTAGTTTTAGGAAAAGAGTTCAAAATAAAAAGGAGCTCACCATAGTTGCTATTCGTAGTGATCATGGTGGATAATTTGAAAATGAGAAATTTGAACTCTTGTGTCTCAAGTATGGAATTGAGCACAATTTCTCTTCTCCTAGGACCCCTCAGCAAAATGGTGTTGTTGAGAGGAAAAATAGGTCTCTCCAAGAGCTAGCTCAGACTATGCTTAATGAGAATTCCCTTCCAAAATATTTCTGGGCAGAAGCTGTGTCAACAGCTTGTTATGTGCTTAATCAAATCTCCATAAGACCTATTATTGAGAAAACTCCCTATGAGCTTTGGAATGGTAAAATCCCTTCTGTCAAGTATTTTAGAGCTTTTGGAAGCAAATGCTTCATTCTAAACACTAAGGATAACTTAGGAAAATTCGATTCCAAATCAGATCTTGGAATTTTTCTGGGTTATTCCCTTTCCAGTAAAGCATATAGAGTATTCAATATGAGAACTCTAGTTGTAGAGGAATCAGTTCATGTTAACTTTGATGAGTCTTCTCAACCCACAATCAATGTGGATGAGGATGATATTTTGGATAAACAACTGGATTCTATTTCCTTAGAAAAGCTTAGTGATTCTCCTCAAGTAGAAAAATCAATAGAACCTTCTTCTACATCTCTAGATATTGTTCCTGTCAAGGATGAAAATCCTGCTCTTCCTAAAGATTGGAAATATGTCAAAAATCATCCAATAGATGAAGTTTTAGGTGATCCTTCTTTAGGAGTTAAGACTAGAGCTTCTCTTAGGAATCTCTGTGCCAATGTGGCATTTATTTCACAAGTAGAGCCTAAGAAATTTGAAGAAGCCAAGTGTGATGAAAATTGGATTTTGGCCATGCAAGAAGAGTTAAATAAATTTGAAAGGAGCAAGGTATGGAAACTTGTTCCACGGCCTAAGGATCATCCCATTATTGGAACAAAATGGGTTTATAAGAATAAATTGGATGAAAATGGGATTGTTGTGAGAAATAAGGCTAGACTAGTTGCTAAAGGTTACAATCAAGAAGAAGGAATAGATTTTGAGGAAACCTTTGCACCTGTTGCTAGATTAGAATCAATTAGGATGCTCTTAGCCTATGCTTGCTACAAAAACTTCACACTCTTCCAAATGGATGTGAAGAGTGCTTTCTTAAATGGGTATATTCAGGAAGAAGTTTATGTAGAGCAGCCTTTAGGATTTGAAGATTTTGCAAAACCTGATTATGTGTATAGACTTAAGAAGGCACTCTATGGACTCAAACAGGCTCCTAGAGCTTGGTATGATAGGTTGAGGAACTTCCTTGAAGAAAGGAATTTCAAAAAGGGTAACACCGACTTAACTTTGTTTACCATGCAACAGGATAAGGATATTCTGTTAGTACAAATTTATGTTGATGACATTATTTTTGGATCAACTAATGTCAATATGTGTAATGAGTTTTTCTCCCTCATGCAAAGTGAATTTGAAATGAGTATGATGGGAGAGCTAAAATTCTTCTTAGGATTCCAGATTAGTCAATCTCCTGATGAAATTTTCTTCTGTCAAGAAAAGTACATTAAGGAACTCCTTAAGAAATTTGGTTTAGAATCTGTCAAATCCTCTAGAACTCCCATGAGTACCACTACTAAATTGGACAAGGATGAAAATGGTATAAGTGTGGATATCAAGCAATATCGTGGTATGATTGGTTCACTGTTATATCTGACTGCAAATAGGCCAGATATACTCTTTAGTGTGTGCCTATGTGCTAGATTCCAAGCTGCCCCTAAGGAATTTCACTTATCGGCTGTCAAAAGAATTTTCAAATATTTAAGTGGGACTCATGATTTAGGATTATGGTATCCGAAGGGCACCTCCTTTGATCTAATAGGATATTCAGATTCTGATTATGCAGGAAGTTTAGTTGATAGGAAAAGCACCAGTGGAACATGTCAATTCTTTGGTGAATACTTAGTTTCCTGGTACTCAAAGAAACAGAATTCTATTGCATTGTCAATTGCAGAAAGTGAATATATTGCTGCAGGCAGTTGTTGTGCACAAATGCTTTGGATGAAACAGACTTTGGAAGATTATAATCTGTTTTATGATAGGATTCCTATTCGGTGTGATAACACCAGTGCCATCAACATTTCTAAAAATCCTATTCAGCATTCTAGAACCAAGCATATAGATGTTAGATATCACTTCATTCGAGATCATATTCAGAGAGGTGATATATCCTTAGAATTTGTTAATTCTGTAGATCAACTAGCCGACATCTTTACCAAGCCCTTGGATGAAAAGACATTCAGTAATATTAGAATAAGATTAGACCTCATTCGGGTCGAGAAAAACTAAGGTTATTCCTCTGTTGGTGATTCCTGAGTGTTAGAGCATTTCCATCTGTGAAGGCATCGGTAGATGCTGTGTTTTTCAATAGGCATCAGATGATGTTTTGATACCGGTAGGTATCGGCAGATGCATATTTTCTGAACGCATCGGAAGATGTATTTTTAATCTGCCGACACGTGTGACTCATCAGGCTTATCAGTTTTACACGTGTGACTCCCTCGCGTCGGGCGATGCCCTATTCTCTTTTAAACTCTGTTTCTTCTCAAAGACGCTTCACATTTTGCGCTCTTTCTGAAAAACCCTTGCCCTACCAGTTCTCTCTCTCTCTCGCAAGTCCTATTCCTTCAATGGAGTTTCCGGGTTCATCTTCTCGCGCTGATCAGGCACCGGCCAAGAAGAAGGCCAAAGTTTCAACACGTCCTCCCCGAGAGATTCCTCGTGCCAAAGAGTGGTCATCTCTCTTCTTTCTCTCCAAGGCTGCTGAGTTAAGGTACCATGAAGACTATAGGTACAAAACTTTGATTCCCAGTCGAGGGATTTACTTTGATGACTTAGCAGGTATGGATATTATAGAACCCTTGAAGGATCTTGGGTTGTTAGGATTATTTGAAGTCGAATCGTATTATTACCCAGGGGCAATCAGAATGTTCTATGCAAATATGAGTTTTACTTCGGATTTCTCTATTATAAGGAGCTATGTGTATAGCAAACATATAGAGATTACCCCTAGTACATAAATGCCCTTCTGGAAGTCTCCCATTTAGATAGCTGCACCTATAAGTATGTATCTGGCACTGAGCCTCCTTTCTTTGGAACCTCTGATGGTGAAAGTTTTCTTCGGCTTATTGTGCTTGACCCTAATCTTACTCCTGATCCTCTTAAAGGCAAACACCTGACTGCAAGGTCCAAATTATTACATCAGATGATAGGGTACAATATTGTCCCTAAGGGTGGTCATCATGACGAAGTGAGTGCAATGGAGCTGTTTGTTCTGTTTGCCCTTTACAACAAGATCCCCTTCAATCTTGGATATGTAGTGGTTCGAAGGATGATTCAAGCTGTAACATCCAGGGCTACCTCCTTTCCCTATAACCTGCTTCTTATGAGGATATTTATGCAACTTGAGGTTATATTTCCAGAGGATGAAGACCCCTTTCGTCTTCAACCCACATGTTATTATTCCAAGACCACTCTGAGCAAAATGGGAATAAAGAGAACAAGATCAGGGGAGCTTGTTTTGAATGCTCCTAAGAGAAATACTGCTAAGGCCGCAGTTGCCAAAAAGGGGAAAAGACAACTTATCTTGCCAGAGGAGTCCACTGCTGAAGGAGGGGATGACTCTGAGCTACCTGTTTTTTGTAATTCCCCTTCTCAATCTCAGGCTTCTAGCTTCCAACCTCCTCCTCTAGTGCGAAGGCGTCGTGCCCCTATCTCTAGAGCCCATGTTTCAGAGGCAATCTCTACTCCTTCATCTGTACCTCTACCCCTTCCAGAGAATCCTCCATCTCCTCCATCTGCCCTTCTATTACCGGCTCTGCCTCCTGCTCCTCCATCTCCAGTCCAACAGGATATTGGTCCTCCATCACCAGTCCAACCACCTCCTTCAGTCCACTTACCTCCTCCAAGTCCAACTGCTTCTCAAGTCCCAATCCCTTCACCTCCTTCACCTGCACTTTTGATGCCTTCACTACCTGCCCTTCCACCTATCCCCCTCACTCCTCAAGTACCAGTATTCTCACCCATTCCCTCCGTACCACCTGCCACTCCTTTAACTTATCAGAGGAGATTTTCGGTGAGTGAGACTCAGTATAATGAGCTGAAGGCCTCTATTGATCGCATTGAGACAGCTCTCAGTTCCTTTGAAAGTAGGATTGTACAGTCTCTTGATGCCAAGCTGGCCATGAATCAAAAAGACATATGCAAAGATTTAGATACCGGTCTTGGCTTGTTGTCTCAGAAAATGGATGCTGATAGGCGCATTGTAGCCAGGGAATTTGAGTCACTCAAATCCTCACTTGACAATCTGAATCCCGAACCAGAACCTGAACCATCTAGCTCTGACAGTATTCCAGAGGCCTGCTTTGAAGATTGGTTTCTTCCCTTCTCAAGGCCTGTAGTTGCTAATGATGTGCGCTTGAAGTCATTGGATCTTCAGGAGGCTGAACTAGCATTTTCCTCCCCTGTTGTTCCTACTGCTGGTCTGTCTGTCGAGTCTCCTCCATGTATGGACATGGTGGTGTATCAAGGTCCCTCTCCCTCTGTTGCTCCTCAGCCAGAGATTACTCCGTGCCTGGAACTCGTGCTTTATCAACCACCATTTTCTCTTGATATTCACTCACTTCCAGCACTTGTAGATGCTTATCTTAATTCGAACTGTGAAGTGCCCGCTTGGATTAGCCAAGCTTTTTGGACATATTTTGTAGCCTTCTTTAAATAAAATACTTGATTTAATGTGTACACATTTCTTGATTTTCTTCTGTCATTATTCTGATGGTTTTCAGAGTTGTGTTGAATCCATTATTTCTATTGTCTCTCTGATTGTTTTTGATAATGTCAATGGGGGAGAATATATATTTGATTGATATTGGATATGCATGTGGAATATGTTACTATGATTTGTGATTGTATTTTTTTTTTGAAAAATCTGTAAATCTGGATATATGCATTTGCTATGGGGGAGAAGAACATTTAATCAAATTGATGCTAATATTTTGTCATCATCAAAAAGGGGGAGATTGTTGACTTAAATAGAGTTTAAGTCTAAATATGTTTTTGATGATGTATTTGAATGATAAGTAAGTAATTTGATTATGTTTATAAAATGAGAATATTGAATTATGCATTTATTTTAATCATGTGGAAATACCCTTAAAAAGGGTATTTTAGTTGTCTAATGAATCGGGTTAAGTGTACAGGGCTAAATAATTTATTCAAAGGTTATATCTGCCGATGAGTTTCAAAGTGCTTCTGCCGATGGGATTTAAAGCAACACATACCGATGGCAATCACTAAACGACAAAGAAGAGTTCCTTAAACCGATCGCTAAACGACAAAGAAAATATCTCTTCTGCCGATGGCATCCAAAGCCTACATCTGCTGATGACATATCAACTTGCATCTGCCGATGGAGTCTTCAAGCCGATGGAATGTCAAGATGCATCTGCCGACGATTTTTCAAGGTGCATCCACCGATGGAATTCAAAGCCTTCATCTGTCGATAACTTTTGAGATGCATCTGCCGATAACTTTTGAGATGCATCTGCCGATGGACTTCAAGTTTGCATCTGCCGATGGACTTCAAGTTTGCATCTGCCGATGGACTTCAAGGCGTGCATCTGCTGATGACGTTTCAAGCTGCATCTGCCGATGGCGTTTCAAGTTGCATCTGCCGATGGCGTTTCAAGCTGCATCTGCCGATGGCTTACAAGTTGCATCTGCCGATGGAATTCAAAGCATGCATCTGCCGATTTAATTAAAGCTGCTTCCACCGATGATCTTCCGCCAGAATTCAAAATAGCCGCGAAGCTACAGTGACGTCGTTTTTAGCATTAACTCCAGAACTTTAATGGCGACGGCGACTTGCAACTACAGACGGCAACGGCTACCTGATCTAATACGGATGCTTCCCAACGGTAACATTTTCCATTTGAAGAAAGAAGCATTCAAGTCTGAGCTGAAAAAGAAGACAGAGTATTTAAGCCGAGGTTAGAGCACGAAGATCCAACTTTTGCGAATTTTATTATTGAGCCCTAACTTGCGAAATTATCATACTCTGTATTTTCTTCTACACCTCTCGATATTAACTTGAGATTTAATCCTAGTGAGAGTATAGTCTGTGCTTGATTTTACAAACTCAAAATCTATATAAGGCAGTGGATTGACGCCCGTCAAGTTCAATCCAGATTTTTAAAGGCAGTTGATCGGAGCCCGGAATTCCGATCTGTTTATTCTCGAGGAGAAGGTTAAGGATCTTCAAGGGGTGAACCTTGAAGCGTGGATGTAGGCTGGGTTGAGCCGAACCACGTAAAAATCACTGGTGTCATTTTTCTCTTACTCTCTCTTTTATATATGCTGTTGATTCACTTGCTATTAGTTTTAAGTAAAGTTTTAAAAAGGTCTAATTCACCCCCCTCTTAGACAATGTCGATCCTACAGAAAATATAGCTAAGGAATCAAAAATTCGGACCTCACATTCTAGGGTTTCCAAACCCTCATTAAACTCACTCTAAATACCCTTAAAACACCAATAATCAACACCTAAACATATAAAAACCAAAACCCACTTATTTTTACCTTAAATCACCTTGAGAAATTGAAGAAAAGAGAGGGAGGAAGCCACTAATGGCTGCTGGTCTTTCACGAAGAAGAAAGGAGGAAGAATAGGATTTTTATCATTTTTAACACTTAATTAACCTTTTTATAAAAATCATCTTTTCTTACTTTTCTTTTCCCTCCACAAAGTTTTCTAAAATTACACTCAAAACTTCTCTTTCTCCCTTGAATATCAACGTGAACCAACAAAGAAAACCACACATTTTCCTTGCAATTTGATTGGCTTATATAACTTGGACTTTTCAAACTAAAATTTCCAACCATTCACTTTTTAAATTTAATAAAACAAACCACCTTTTCACTCCATGGATTCCAACGTGATTCATCTTATTATTACACCTCCAGCTTTTCCAATTTAATTCGTTCAATTGCTAATTCCCTATTGGTTGGTAAAACTTTGACTTTTCAAACTTTTTAAATTTTCAACCATTACATTTCCAACCAATCACCACCTTTCATTCTCCCCCATTTCACACTTCAATACCTAATATAACTCTCGAATAAATCTCTCACAACTCATCTAATCTAAGGCTACACTTGTTAAGAAAATTTGGGGTTTCTATAATTGATAGGTTATCGGACGAGTGAATTAATCGATAGAAGAGAGCACCGTAAAGCCAAGCAGTCAGGTAAGTAGAGGATGGTTGTGTTTTGCCTTCGAGCCTACACCAGGAAACGGTAGAGAATTGTTTGTTTGTTTTGTTTGGTTGTTTATTTCATTTGGTGTTTGAGTATTGCCTGGACATGCATCATAGTTTTCAAACTATGAAACGAACGAGTTTTGAGCATGGTTTTGAATGGTGAGCTTGAAACGTAAGGGGTGGTGTGAGTTGAAACGTAGTGTGGTGGTGTTGGAGTCGCCCAGTCGCGTTAGGGTAGCACCTGCGAGGAACTCCATGGAGTTGCCCAGTCGTGTTAAGGTGGTATTGCGAGGGACTATAGTTGAGTCGCCCAATCGCGTTAGGGTGACACCTACGAGGGACTCCGTGTGAGTCGCCTAGTCGTCGTTTTAAACACGAGTTGGGTTAGCAAAGTAGCGCACCGAGCCAGAGCGGGTTCGGGGGAGTTACATTAAGGGCCAACTGATTTGCATGAACTTACCTGATGTCCGTAAAGTTGAAAGTCTAGCACGTAAGTCCTCGACGATTCACGAACCTTTATTATATATAACCAGACCATTAACCCTAAATTTCACCAAAACTAAGGAATAACTAGCCTAAACTCGTTTACTAACGTAAAGGGTTACCTTTACAGGAGAAGACGAAGTTTTTGAATTTGTTGGACTTCGTCTGGAAGAGAGAAAACAGAGAGGAGAGGAAATGAGAAGTGCTTTCACGTAGGGGAGAAGAGAAGAGAGGAAGAGAGAAGGTGAACATGGCTTCTTCAACAAGTTGAACATGTGTCAAGCCCTCATTGGCTTCCTCCCAACCACCTTAATTGCTTTCCTATTTTGCCCTTGCATTGGTTTATAACTAAATCGCTATTTAGTTCGCCGATTCGGTTTTTTCGAAACTCTCTCTTTCCACAAAAAACACCGAAAAATTTACAAAAAAATCCATTGTATTAATATCAAATTAATCCCGTTTAATAATTTGGGGAATAATTGCATGGCCAAAAATGCCGGGTGTTACATCCAACTCACCTTAACAGAATTTTTGTCCCCAAAATTGCTTAAGCGAATAGCTCCGGATATTGGGCCCTAACGTTCTGTTGTCTTTCCCAAGTGGCTTCCTCCACGTTATGATTGCGCCATAAAACTTTCACCAATGGGACCACTCTGTTGAGCAGCACTTTGATTGAAGAATTCAAAATCTTTATGGGCCTTTTTTCATACGTCAGCGTCGGCATGATATCTATGTCCACGAGTTCCACGATCTGAGTAGGATCTCGCACACATTTCCTCAGCATCGAAACGTGAAAGACGTTGTGAACTCCATTCATGGACGCTGGCAGCTGCAGTCTGTAAGCCATGCTTCCTACTCTCTTCAAGATGATAAATGGCCCTACGAACCTTGGATTGAGCTTCTCTTTCTTACCAAACCTCATCACGCCCTTGAAAGGCGACACCTTGAGGAATACTTCATCGCCTTCAGCGAACTGTAACTCTCTCCTCCTCCGGTCCGCGTAACTTTTCTGTCGACTCTAAGCAGTATTGATACGCTGTTTGATAGTAGCAATCACCTCAGACATTTGTTGTAATAACTCGGGGCCGACAAGCTTGGATTCTCCAACTTCATCCCAACACAATGGAGATTTGCATTTTCTGCCATAAAGAGCTTCATATGGAGCCATACCGATCGTAGCCTGGTAGCTATTGTTATAAGCGAACTCCATTAGCGGCAAATACTTACTCCAAGGAGCGTGAAATTCCAACACGCACGACCTTAACATATCCTCCAGTATCTGAATCGTTCTCTCAGATTGTCCATTAGTTTGTGGATGAAATGCCGTGCTGAAATTTAACTTGGTGCCCAAGGAGTTTTGCAAGCTCCTCCAAAACCTGGAAGTAAATCTAGGATCTCGGTCTAAAACGATCGACACCGGAATACCATGCAGTTTGATAATTTCTCTAATATACAACTCTGCATATTGATCCATAGAGAAGGCCGTCTTTACAGGTAGAAAATAGGCCGACTTCGTCAATCTGTCCACAGTAACCCATATGCTATTATGGCCTCTAGTTGTCCTCGGTAGGCCAACAACAAAGTTCATAGTGATGTTCTCCCACTTCCACTTAGGGATCGGGAGAGGCTGAACTGTTCCACGTGGTCGTTGATGTTCAGCCTTCACTTGTTGACATACCATACAAGATTCCACATATTTGGCAACCTCGTTCTTCATATTTGGCCACCAGAAGTGTAGCTTCAAGTCTTGATACATCTTCGTGCTTCTCGGATGTATTGAGAAAGAAGACGAGTGGGCTTCCGATAAAATGTCCTTTTGTAGCTCTTCATCTCTCGGAACGTACCACCAATCCCTGAACTTCAAAATACCATCTCCCGATTGACTGAACTCGGAAGAGGCCATAGGCAACTTGCTCACTATATCGGTCATTTCCTTTGAATTGATCTTCTAGGCTTCCTTAATTAGGCCCAGAACAGTTGGCCGTATTGATAGGTCCGCTAGTACAGCTGATAGTTTAGAAACTACCTCCAAGTTGAACCTCTGAATTTCTGTCTTCAAAGGCATTGATACGGCCGACATAGCCGTTTTCATAATAGCTGGCATCCTGCTCAACGCATCGGCTACCACATTAGCTTTCCTGGGGTGGTATTTAATCTCGATGTCATAATCTTTCACAAACTCGAGCCACCGCTGTTGCCTCTTGTTTAACTTCTTCTGAGTAAATATATACTTCAAGCTTTTGTGATCAGAAAACACCTCACATGATTGTCCATATAAGTGGTGTCTTCATACTTTCAGTGCAAAAACAACTGCCGCTAACTCAAGGTCGTGAGTAGGGTTGTTTTGCTCGTGGTTCTTCAATTGTCTGGACGCGTACGTCACCACTTTTCCTTCCTACATTAATACACATCCCAAACCAACCTTTGACGCATCACAGTACACATTGAATTTGCCGTCTTCGATCGGCAATACCAACAGAGGAGCAGTGGTTAATTTCTGTTTGAGCGTCTGAAAACTCTCTTCACACACTTCGGACCACTTGAACTTGATATCTTTCCTCGTTAAGCTGGTCATAGGCTTTTCTATCACAGAAAATCCCTTAATAAATTTCCTGTAATAACCAGCTAGCCCGATAAAATTTCGTACCTCACTGGCATTCCTCGGCCTCGGCCATTCCCTCACAGCCTGAATCTTGGCCGGATCCACAGACACTCCTTCTGCAGACACCACGTGGCCTAGAAAGTTAATTCTGCTCAACCAGAATTCACACTTTGACAGTTTGGCGTACAATTGGTGTTGTTTCAGAGTTGATATCACAATCGCCAAGTGCTCTTCATGCTCTACCTCATTCTGAGAATAAACCAGGATGTCTTCGATGAAGACGATCACAAACTTGTCCAGAAAATCCTGGAATATTCTATTCATCAGGTCTATAAATGCCGCTGGGGCATTAGTCAACCCAAACGACATCACCAAGAACTTATAGTGTCCGTATCGGGTCCTGAATGCGGTCTTTGGAATATCGTCAGCTCTAACCTTCAACTGGTAATAACTGGAGCGTAAATCAATTTTTGAGAATACCTGAGCCCCTTGCAGCTGGTCAAATAGATCGTCGATCCTTGGCAACGGGTACTTGTTCTTGATGGTTAACTTGTTCAGCTCACGGTAATCAATACACATGCGTAGGGACCCATCCTTCTTCTTAACGAACAAGACGGGAGCGCCCCACGGAGAGAAACTAGGGCATACAAAGCCCTTGTCCACAAGTTCCCTTAGCTAAGTCTTCAACTCCTTCAGCTCTATTGGCGCCATACGGTACGGATTCTGCGATACCGGTTCAGCACCAGGACATACTTCAATTTTGAACTCAATCTCGTGATCCGGTGGCAATCCTGGCAGGTCGTCTAAGAAGACCTCTTGGAAGTTTCGAATAACCGGAATGTTTTGGAGTTCCACCTCACCTTGCCTTTGAGCATCTACCACATAGGCTAGAAATCTGGCACATTCCGACCTCATCAGCTTTTGAGCTTCTAAGGAGGATACAATAGGCATAGAGTGTTCTTTTGGTATGGCCTGATAGGAGAACTCTTTCTCATTCGGGCGTTTAAAGGACACAAGCCCGGACCTACAGTCGATGGTGGCGTGATGTCTAAACAGTCAGTCCATCCCCAGAATTACATCGTATCCTTTCATGCTGATGATGATAAGATTGGCATACAATTTCTGGTCCCCTACTGACACTATATCACCCTACACTGCCTGCTCGGAGTGCATAAACTCTCCAGATGGTAGCATAACACTATAAGGTTGACCTGTCAGCACAAGACAAAATTTCTCCCTAACCACGAAGTCCCTAGCCACAAACGAGTGTGTGGCCCCCGTGTCCAACAATGTATAGGCAGATGTATTATATATCAAGATTGTATCTGTGATCGCTGTGTGTTGGGCATTGTCATCATTCTCTGTTATATCAAATACTCTTAGCATGACATGATTCGGCCTCGTGTCGGGCATTGGGCAATCTCGGACTTGATGGCCCTCTTTGTCGCATCGAAAACAGCGGCCAGTAAAGAGCCTGCATTCACCTATGTGACTTCTCTGGCAACGCAGGCACACAGGAAGCTGAAGAGCTCCCATTGGTCTCTTTCCCTTATCCTCATAAACAACAGTCTCATTGGGCCTTTTAATGCCCCTGTTCTGTTGCTGTTGTGGTTGCCAACCTTGACCCCGTTATTGTTGTTGTTGTTGAGGGACATCACGAAGGAATTTCTTTGATGAATCTCTCTGTCTCTGGAACTTTATTTCTAAGGCTTCCAACTGATAAGCCTTGGCCACCACTTTCGTATATGGTGCCTCATCAAATCCCCCGGTTGTGATCCCCCGTAAGAGGTCCATCTTCAGACTCTGAATGAATTGGTGTACCTTGTTTTCGTCGGTGTCCACTAGATAGGGTGAATAGCGGGATAGCGACTCGAACTTCTGAACATACTCGGCCACTGATCCAAATTGCCGCAGTTGAGAGAATTTGATCATCTTTTCCTTCCTCACACTGCGGTTGAAATATTTCTCGTAAAAGATCCTCTTGAATACGTCCCAACTTAATGCCACTGTAGTTGACTGTACCGTGTCCCACCAAAATCCAGCATTTTTGGTGAGATAGAACGTGACACATATCACTTTCTTGCTTTTTTCCACCTCTGCGTAGTTGAACATTCTCTCTATTGACCAAATCCACTCGTCGGCGTGAGTAGAGTCTGTCGATAATCCATCAAGCATAGGCAGTTGGAGTCGCCGAAATCTGTCTCCACTGGTGTCATGTGGAGCATTTGCATTGTTGTTATTCTCGTTGTCTTCCCTCGCCATCAAGCGTTCGATCATGCGAGATTGAACGCCGGCCAACTCGGTTAGTCGGTTGAGGGAGTCGCCCCTGTCATTTGCTTCACCTTGATGTCCTCTCACCATCTCTATGGAAATCCTATACGTAATAACAAACTCAACTTAATAAACTTAAACTTAAACGGAAACTTAAAAACTTACAGTTGGTGAAACGATCTCACGTGGCGGGTTGCACAGTCAGACAGTCTACAGAATCACTTTTAAAACCCGGGGGCTCTGATACCATAACTATGACGACCCCGACCCGTTGGGACTGCCACAGGACGAGAACGGAACTTTGACTTCGACTTAAACAGAACTCTGACATTTTGGACGTAAAATTTTTGGACCACTGCAGAACTGGACTACTGCAGAACTGGACTACTGCAGAAATGGACGACTGCAGAAATGGACGACTGCAGAAATGGACGACTGCAGAACTGGACTACTGCAGAAATGGACGACTGCAGAACTGGACTACTGCAGAAATGGACGACTGCAGAACTGGACTACTGCAGAAATGGACGACTGAAGAAATGGACGACTGCAGAAATGGACGACTGCAGAACTGGACTACTGCAGAACTGGACTACTGCAGAAATGGACGACTGCAGAAATGGACGACTGAAGAAATGGACGACTGCAGAAATGGACGACTACAAAAATGGACGACTGAAGAAATGGACGACTGAAGAAATGGACGACTGAAGAAATGGACGACTGCAGAAATGGACGACTGAAGAAATGGACGACTGCAGAACTGGACTACTGCAGAAATGGACGACTGCAGAAATGGACGACTGAAGAAATGGACGACTGCAGAAATGGACGACTGAAGAAATGGACGACTGAAGAAATGGACGACTGCAGAAATGGACGACTGAAGAAATGGACGACTGCAGAACTGGACTACTGCAGAACTGGACTACTGCAGAACTGGACTACTGCAGAAATGGACGACTACAAAAATGGACGACTGAAGAAATGGACGACTGAAGAAATGGACGACTGAAGAAATGGACGACTGCAGAAATGGACGACTGCAGAACTGGACTACTGCAGAAATGGACGACTGAAGAAATGGACGACTGAAGAAATGGACGACTGCAGAACTGGACTACTGCAGAACTGGACTACTGCAGAAATGGACGACTGCAGAACTGGACTACTGCAGAAATGGACGACTGCAGAAATGGACGACTGAAGAAATGGACGACTGCAGAAATGGACGACTGAAGAAATGGACGACTGCAGAAATGGACGACTGCAGAAATGGACGACTGCAGAACTGGACGACTGTAGAAATGGACGACTGCAGAAATGGACGACTGTAGAAATGGACGACTGCAGAACTGGACTACTGCAGAAATGGACGACTGTAGAAATGGACGACTGTAGAAATGGACGACTGTAGAAATGGACGACTGCAGAAATGGACGACTGTAGAAATGGACGACTGTAGAAATGGACGACTGTAGAAATGGACGACTGCAGAACTGGACTACTGCATAAATGGACGACTGCAGAAATGGACGACTGCAGAAATGGACGACTGTTTTAAAGAAAAAAATGGACGACTGTTTTAAAGAAAAAAATGGACGACTGCAGAAATGGACGACTGCAGAACTGGACTACTGCAGAAATGGACGACTGTAGAAATGGACGACTGCAGAAATGGACGACTGTAGAAATGGACGACTGAAGAAATGGACGACTGCAGAAATGGACGACTGCAGAAATGGACGACTGTAGAAATGGACGACTGTAGAAATGGACGACTGCAGAAATGGACGACTGTTTTAAAGAAAAAAATGGACGACTGCAGAACTGGACTACTGCAGAAATGGACGACTGAAGAAATGGACGACTGCAGAAATGGACGACTGCAGAACTGGACTACTGCAGAAATGGACGACTGTAGAAATGGACGACTGTAGAAATGGACGACTGCAGAACTGGACTACTGCAGAAATGGACGACTGCAGAACTGGACTACTGCAGAAATGGACGACTGTTTTAAAGAAAAAAATGGACGACTGTAGAAATGGACGACTGTAGAAATGGACGACTGCAGAAATGGACGACTACAAAAATGGACGACTGTAGAAATGGACGACTGAAGAAATGGACGACTGAAGAAATGGACGACTGTAGAAATGGACGACTGCAGAAATGGACGACTGCAGAAATGGACGACTGTTTTAAAGAAAAAAATGGACGACTGCAGAACTGGACTACTGCATAAATGGACGACTGCAGAAATGGACGACTGTAGAAATGGACGACTGCAGAAATGGACGACTGCAGAACTGGACTACTGCAGAAATGGACGACTGTAGAAATGGACGACTGTAGAAATGGACGACTGAAGAAATGGACGACTGTAGAAATGGACGACTGTAGAAATGGACGACTGTAGAAATGGACGACTGTAGAAATGGACGACTGTAGAAATGGACGACTACAAAAATGGACGACTGTAGAAATGGACGACTGAAGAAATGGACGACTGCAGAAATGGACGACTGCAGAACTGGACTACTGCAGAACTGAACTACTGCAGAACTGGACTATTGCGGAAATAGACGACTGTAGAATTGGACGACTGCAGAACTGGACGATTGCAGAAATGGACGACTACAAAAATGGACGACTGCAGAACTGGACTACTGCATAAATGGACGACTGCAGAAATGGACGACTGTAGAAATGGACGACTGCATAACTGGACTACCGCAGAACTAGACTACTACAGAACTGGACTACTGCAGAAATGGACGACTGAAGAAATGGACGACTGTTTTAAAGAAAAAAATGGACGACTGTTTTTGTAACGACCCCAATTCCCAGCAAGATATTGTCCGCTCTGGGGATTGAGCCGTAGCCCAATATCCTCCCCTCACGGCTTTGTTTGGCGAGAACTTTCCGGAAGGTCACCCAACCTGGAATTGCTCTCACCGAAGCACTTTTAACTTCGGAGTTCTTATGGGATCCGTTGCCAATTGGGCTCCAAAACGCGTCTTGCTATCTTGGGAGGGTCTCTTTACATATGTTTCATTTCCATATACTTTCCTAAGCGATGTGGGATTGTGACGACCCCCTCTTTACGACCCGGGATTCGCCTATACTCGAGTCCGGGATTCGCCTACACTCGGCTTAGGTCCCGAGGTTTGCCCCGCAACCCGAGGTTTGCCCCGCAGTCGTACACATACATTCACATTCGGGTCATCACAATACATATTGTGATGACCCGAATGTGAACGTATGTGTACGACTGCGGGGCAAACCTCGGGTTGCGGGGCAAACCTCGGGACCTAAGCCGAGTGTAGGCGAATCCCGGACTCGAGTATAGGCGGAATCCCGGGTCGTAAAGAGGGGGTTATCACATCCCACATCACTTGGAGAAGTACATGGAAATGAAACATATGTAAGAGATCTCTCCCAACATAGTAAGACGCGTTTTGGAGCACAATTGGCAACGGATCCCATAAGAACTCCGAAGTTAAAAGTGCTTCGGCGAGAGCAATTCCAGGTTGGGTGACCTTCCGGGAAGTTCTCGCCAAACAAAGCCGTGAGGGGAGGATATTGGGTTACGGCCCAATCCCCAGAGCGGACAATATCTTGCTGGGAAACGGGGTCGTTACAAATGGTATCAGAGCCTGTACCCAACCGGAAATGTGGCCAACGAGGACGTTGGGCCCCCAAAGGGGGGTGATTGTGATGACCCGAATGTGAACGTATGTGTACGACTGCGAGGCAAACCTCGGGTTGCGGGGCAAACCTCGGGACCTAAGCCGAGTGTAGGCGAATCCCGGACTCGAGTATAGGCGAATCCCAGGTCGTAAAGAGGGGGTTATCACAATCCCACATCACTTGGGGAAGTACATGGAAATGAAACATATGTAAGAGATCCCTCCCAAGATAGTAAGACGCGTTTTGGAGCACAATTGGCAACGGATCCCATAAGAACTCTGAAGTTAAAAGTGCTTCGGCGAGAGTAATTCCAGGTTGGGTGTCCTTCCGGGAAGTTCTCGCCAAACAAAGCCGTGAGGGGAGGATATTGGGTTACGGCCCAATCCCTAGAGCGGACAATATCTTGCTGGGAAACGGGGTCGTTACAGTTTTAAAGAACGTAATGGACGACTGTTTTAAAGAACAAAATGGACGACTGTTTTAAAGAACAGAATTCAGCACTCCACCGATTGATCTGCTACCCCAGCCGATCGATCAGCAACCTCTCCGTTTCACATCTACATGTCCTAATAACCTCACAACTCACTATTAAACTTTTTCCCAACCTTTTTAGACACAAAATGCTTCTAAATCCCAAAAACCCAATTCAAAACGTAATGTTTAAACGTGTTAGAAAACATGACAGAAGTTCAAGAAATCTAACTAGATGGATTGCTCTAAAACTCTAGACAATCCATGCACAACCTAAAAGGGAAAAGATTCCAAACAATTCCAGTACATTTCAAAATACAACTTGTCAAAATAGAGGTTTTAAAAAAAAACATCAACACAGATTCTGTACATCACCTAAATCCCAGAATAACACTATACAAACATGACCTTCCCTTCAAGACACCACCCCGCAGGTCAAAATGCGCCTGACTGCCACAACTAACCCCACGAGCTCGTCCCGCCAACTACACCTACTCGTCGGCCTGAGGCACAAAGTGCTCATCCACAGGATCCGTACTTACACAGGGAGTTCAACTATGAGCCTAAAGCTCAATGAGGACATACAATGCAGTGATGCATATGCTATGCATGAACTTTTGAAATACATGAACATTATTTTACATTATATTCAAGTGGACAGGGATATAAGTGGGTTTTATAGGAGAACTGGCACAACAGGAGTACACAACAAGTACATAACAAGATGCCAGTCCCCGTCCCACACTTACGGTACATTACATTCACATTTTATCTTTCTTAACTTCAAATCTCGTGCACAAAACATTTACATGACTTTCAGGAAAAACGTGTATGCATGAACATATACGGTGCTTAAACATAACATAAACAGACAACAGGATATTGAAACTAAACATAAAACAACACACGTTTAACCTAAAACATAACTTATGACCTAACTACCCAACAATAACCCCCAACCATGAAAAACCTAGTACCTCCGTGATGTAGGGCCTTAAGGGCTAACTGATATGCATGAACTTACCTGATGTCCGTAAAGTTAAAAATCTTACACGTAAGTCCACGGTGATTCACGAACCTATATCATATATAACCGGACCATTAACCTTAAACTTCAACAAAACTAAGGAATAACTAACATAAACTCGTTAACTAATGTAAAGGGTTACATTTACTGGAGAAAATAGGAGAAAACAGGAGAAGACAGAGTTTTGGAATTTGTTGCACTTCGTCTTGAAGAGAGAAAACAGAGAGGAGAGGAAATGAGAATTGCTTTCACGTAGAGGAGAAGAGAAGAGAGGAAGAGAGAAGGTGAACATGGCTTCTTTAACAAGTTGAACATGTGTCAAGCCCTCATTGGCTCCCTCCTAACCACCTTAATTGCTTTCCTATTTTGCCATTCCATTGGTTTATAACTAAATCGCTATTTAGTTCGCCGATTCAGTTTCTCCGAAACTCTCTCTTTTCACAAAACACGCCGAAAAATTCACAAAAACATACATTGTATTAATATCAAATTAATCTCGTTTAATAATTCGGGGAATAATTACATGGTCAAAAATGTCAGGTGTTACAAAATTAGTAGAAATTCTATTAATCATAGGATCTATTATGCATGTATAACAAAAAATAAGAGGAATGTCAAACTAATATTTTTTAAATTTTATTTTCATTTTATTAAATATATTTATAAATTTATATATTTGTCGATATTGTGCAAAATTACCAGTTAAGTTAACAAAAATTAAGAAACAAGATGAGAACTTGGATAATAAATTATCGAACATTCATCTGTAGCATCATAAAATGATTTTAAAAAATCAAGAAATATATTAGTTATATCACAGCTAAATTTTATCAAGATTAATACAGTGTGTTTTCTCATTATTAAAAGCACAAATAACTTGATTATATGACCTAGCCTTTTCCAACATTAAGTAAGTCAAATTCAACCTATTATGTACATCAATTTTTAATTTTCTTGATTTAAGTTGGACAGTTTTACAAAAATATCTATATTCTTGTTATCTTGAATTAAATCCAATGATATAAGAAATTACAGATCTAATTAATTCAATATGAGGCGAAATATATGTCATACCATCTTTAACAACTAAATTCAAAATATAGCATACACATCTTATGTGAAAAAGAGAATCGTGAGTAGTATCTAATTGAAAATAATTTTTAAAATTAGAAATAACAACATCGTTAGCACTAGCATTATAAAGAATTATGTTAAATATTCTATCTCTAATAAAATATTCTTGCAATATTGCTACAATATATTTATAAATAGGGTTAAGTGCAAAATAAAGCTTGAACTATTAAAAATGGGCAAAAAAGAGCTTGAACTATCGAAAGGGCAAAACAAAGCTCTCTGGACGCCCGCTCACCCCCCGCAGAGGGTGCAGCGGGTACCCGCCCCATGGAGCGGGTACCCGCGTCATGGGTTTGGATCTCCCACTTTCTGGCTTATATCTCGTCCGACCAGTCCGTTTGATCGTCGTCTTCGTAGAACAAACCATCGACGATCTGATCCATAAGGGGAGAACGGCGATGGGGATTCCACCAACGATAATTTGCTCCGCTCCTGCTTTGTCGAAAAACACAGAGGGGAGAACGGCGATGGGGACTGGATTAGCAAAACTCGGCAGCGCCAGCTGAGTCATCGAGTTGAAAAACTCAGCGTCGTCTTCGTAAAGCGCTGGAGCTTGAAGCATGAGGCTGAGAAACCCTGCGCCGGACGCGAAGTAGACGTAGTTCGGGACCCCAAATTCGTCTCCGACATCCATCATCGCCGTACAAAGCATGTCAACTACGAATCCGGCGAGTCTCGGCGAGTCACCGCCGGAGTCAGGACAGTCAAGCGCTAGATTCTTCACGGCTTTTCTGACATTTGGGACGTGGGATTCCACCAACGATTTGAGTAAAAACTGAGGGTTATTTTCGTTGAGGGGTTCTTGAGGCAGATCGATGAGCCTGAGGCGTGCGATTGGAGATGAATTGGAGAGAGATTGAGTATAGGAGCTGATTTTGGAGTCTAGGGAGAGCTTCATGAGGAAGACTGTGACAGAGAGATTTGGATAGTCAGACGAGAAAGCTAGAGACGAGGATAAGCTAGAGACGAGGATGAGCAAGATGATGCTCTCGGCGGGGGACCGCGTCAAAGAAGCGGGTACCCGCTGCACCCTCTGCGGGGGGTGAGCGGGTATCCAGAAAGCTTTGTTTTGCCCTTTCAATAGTTCAAGCTCTTTCTTGCCCATTTTTAATAGTTCAAGCTTTATTTTGCACTTAACCCTTATAAATAATAACACCAGTGTGAGGATATTCACAAATTACAAAATCTTAAACTTCTTTTATTTAATTGTCAAGAGTCATTAATAAAATGCAAAGTTATAATAACATATATTATAGCATTACGTGTATTCCATAAATCAGAAGTAATACAAATAGACATTGAAAAAAATAAAATTAATTAATTCTTCATATCATTAAATATTTTAATAATATCATTTATACTTGTACTTCTAGGAACACACTTTAAATTAGGAGTAACATACTCTTTCATAAATTTTTCAAATTCATCACTATCGGTGAACGTTAAAGGCTACTCGCATTGTGCTACAAGTTTTGTTATTCTTTATCTCATTTTATTTTGTGAATATAAAAAAGTATCACTACCACTAGTATTTAATAATATTTGTGTAGGGTCTATTACTTGCTCGTTTAAGTGACATTTTTTTATAATGTCCACTTAGTATGCTAATTGAACTACTAAAAATATATGCATAATTTTTAATTCAATAGTTGCATTGAACTTTAGATTCTACTTCTCTTACAATTTTAATTTCTTTCAGTACAAAATCTTTTCATACTTCACACGTTTTTTTAGGTGTAGTGGATGCTTGTGGAGATAATTGTCTTATTGAAAATGCAGGGTTTAATTCCCTAATTTTCTCAATATCATCATCAATATTCTCAATATTGTAATCACGTGGATCTATAATTATTAAAAATAAATTTCAAATAAGAAATTGATACCACAAATCCAATTGATCAACAATAGTTTGTTATTGGTGTGAATTTGTGATCACCTCCCATATACGAAACCTACAAAAATTCACACAAAAAATATTAAATCATACACCTAAAATTAAAAACCATATAAAAATTTATTAAATAAAAAAATTGTAATATATACCTTGTTGAATGAATAGAAAGAATGTGAAAATGGGTAAGAACAAAAGAGATCGATTGAACACTAAAAGTCGGAAGTAGGAGAATGAGAAATTGAGAGAACACAAACTTTATCAGCAAACTTTTTATTCAAGAATAAAAAAACAATTTTTCTATGATGCTACAACATTTAATCTAGCATTACCTGAGAAAATAAAAAAATATTCCCCGAGCCATCTTCACTATGATTTGCTCTCTCCTCCTATACTCTTTCTCTCTCTTATCTTCACCAGCTCACTCACACTTCTATTTATAAAAGGAATATCAGAAATTCTAGAGTGAGAAGTACAACCGCTGCAAATCCAAACGGTCAAACCAATATTAACAATCTTCTCATTGGTTCCGGTTTTGAAAAAACATAATCAGCTGTTATCTAGAGCTTGCACATCTTATTGCACATATTATCTTTCCTCGATAGCCATCAAGCTTATGCAATACTTACACTTGGCAATTGGAAAAACTATGGTAAGAACATATGCAGGATTTTCTTCAGTGTCAATTTTTTTAATTTTAATTTCTCCCTGCTAGATAACTTTTTGAATGAAACGAAACTTTACATCAATTTGATTTGACATTCATGTAATGCTAGGTTTTTCATTAGTTATATTGCACTCTAACTATCATAGAATATCGTTGGAACAGACACCATTACAATGAATTCCGCAGCTATTCCTTGCAACCAAATAGCTTCTTTAACTCCTTTAGTAGCAGAAATGTACTCTGTTGGCGTATTGCACAACGCAACCATTTTTTGTAGCTAAGTCTTCTAACTTATAGCTCCTCCACAAGTTGTAAACACATGTTCTGAAGTAGAACATGAAGAGTCCAAACATCCAGCAAAATTGGAATCAACATTCCTCAATTACAAATTTTGATGCTGATGCAGATGTGTGAACATTTCTTCCACACACTAACTTCATTTCCAAAGCACCTAAAATGTACCTTATAACCAGTTTCAGAGTATCCCAATGACTCATCCTTGGATTTGACATAAACCTACTTATCACACTAACAACATACGCCAAGTCTAGACGAGAGCAAATCATCGCATACATGATGCACTTGATAATATTTGCATACAAAATTTTTGACATAAACTGCTTTTCAAATTCACCTCCAAGATATTGTAACTTCGATAGCTTAAAATGAGCTCCCAATGATGTTATAACCGGTTTTGGATTCCGCTGATTGAATCGATCAAGAACATGTTTCAAGTATTCTTCATGAGAAAGTTCCAAAATACATCTTTCTCTATTTCTCAAAATTTGAATCCCAAATATTTACTTCGCAGCACTCATATCCTTCATATCAAACTGATTTCCGACTTCCTTCTTCGACCTTTGAATTTCCAGTTTCCTTATTCAATCTGAATGTCATCCACATATAACAAAAAATACAATGCTAATCTAGATGTTATGACTTCTACATATACACAACTATCATATTGACTTTTAATGAACCCCAATGCTGAAAATAAAAGCATTAAATTTTATGTTTCACTACTTTAGACCTTAAAAGTGATTTTTTTAGAAGACATGCGTGATTCGAATGACCATTTTCAAAACCCTCGGGTTGCATCATGAAAATCATTTCTTGCAAATCACCATTTCAGACGATGTCTTCACATCCACCTTCTCTAAATCCAGATTTTGAACTGCCACCATCGATAAAACTAGCCTTATCGATGTCTGTTTCACAACTAGAGAAAATATTTCATTAAAGTCTATCTCTTCTCTCTGCGTGAAACCTTTGACAACAAGCCTAGCCTTAAGCCTTGGTTTTCCTATGCTGTTATCATCTTTTTTACACTTGAAGATCCATTTACAGCCAACCAATTTCTGCTTTTTTGATTTATCAACCAAATTCTAGGTTCTATTTTTATGCAGCAATGTCATTTCTTCTTTCGTAAGATCAATTCAGGCTTCTTTGTCTTTGCAACACACTACCTCTCTGTAATTCACAAGTTCATTATTGTCAAGATCAGCCGACACCATAAGGACATATGCAATAATATTCACATATTCGAGACATTGAGTTGGTTTCATGACTATTTTTGTCCGGTCTCGAGTGAGTTGATAATTCATCACTCCTTTTTCCACTGAGCCCTTTGATTCAGATATAGCATGTTTAGTATGCTGATCATCCACCATTACAATATTTTTCAAACTAGTTTCACCTAGCTCCTCATGAAACAACATTTTTTCAACTTCATTCTGCACAATTTTAATTCTTGAAGATGGAATTTAAAAGGAATCTCTTTTTCCTTAAACACCACATCACAACTTAAAATAATTTTCTATTCACCTTGTTTTACGCACCAAAGCCTGTACCTTTTTATATCATCAGAATATCCCAAGAAAATACACTTCTTGGCCCGACACTTCAACTTCATGTTTTATGTGTGCATAAGCTATACATTCAAACATTTTCATCCCCTCATATTTAGTAGGATGCCCTCGATAATTCATACAGCATCTTGTATCCCAATGCCGTAGATGACCACAAATTAATTAACTTGTAGTATTAACAGCCTCACCTAGAAAAAATTGGGCAAACTCGAAGTAAGGAGCATACATGTAACCTTTTTCATGATCGTCCAGTTCATCCTCTCGTCTAGGCTATTCTGTTGAGGAGTGTATGTAACAATGTGATGTCCCACGATACCTTTTTTTTATTTTATTTTACAGTAAGCATCAAATTCTAAAGAGCAGTACTACAAACTATTATTGATTCTCAACTCTTTCACTTTCCAGTTGGTCTGATTCTCCACCATATTCTTCCAAGTTCTGAAGGTATCAAACATCTGATCATCCGTCTTCAGACAGTACACACAGAGCCTCTCTGTCCCCCAGATCCATAGTGGACATGAAAAAGTGAGCTACTCCCTTTGAGCTAACCCTAGCTGTCCCCCAGAGATTCGAATGAACATAGTATAACACTCGCTCAGTTTTGTGCACAACCGAGGTGAACTTCCTTTGTTGGACTTTCCGAGAAAACAATTCTTGCAAAAATCCAATTGTGACACCACAACATCACCCAATAAGTTCTATTGTGATAATTCGTGAAGGTCCTGTGCACTAACATGCCCAAATCTCAAATGCCACATCGTAGTCTTGTCTTCCAAGCTATCTACTAGATTCACAGACCCGCCAAGATCAGTTTTTCCATTGAAGAAATATAAGCCAGTATTGAGAGTTCTCTTCATTACAGTCATAGACCCTTTAATGTTTTTCATGTAACCATTTTCAACTTTAACCATACACCCAAAATCATTTAGCATTCCAATTGATAACATATTTCGTTTGAGTTGAGAAACAACTTGATGTTCTAGAATTTTCGAATAAATTCATCAAACATTATAGTCTACATTGATCCAATGACTTGAATGGCACACGACTTATTATTTCCAAACAACACTTCTCCACCAGTGCCTGGTTAAAAACCTTTAAACCGCTCCTTCCTCGGACTCACGTGAAACGAACATCTCAAGTCAAGGACCCATTGATCACCAAAATCCTTCACAAATGCAAACAAAACATCATAAGAGTTGTATCCATGCGAGACAATCAATGCATTTTCCATTTATGTTTTCTTCTCAGTTATCTCTCTCTTTCATTCATACAGTTTTTCTCGAAGTGTCTTTCATTATTACCAAAGAGTAACTTCTTGCCATGTCTTGATTTTGACCGTGACTTATTCATCGTATTTTTCTGTTCATGGGTATGAGGCCTTCCCCTTACTGACATCCCTTCACCATTAGAAGCTTCTTTGTGCCTAGTTTCCGTTGGAGCTCCTTGGACTTTAGCACAACTTTCACTTCCGTCATGGTTAGGGTTTACTTACCATAGAACATGATATTCACAAAAGGCTTATACTACTTCGGGAAAACTCAATATAATGATAGATTGATCATCTTTTTCTATTTTGATGCTAATGCCATTCAAGTCCAGAATAAACTTGTTAAAATCATCAACATGTTTTCTCATCTTTTTGGATTCTTCCATTATTCTTGTATATAGCTTTCTTTTTAGATAAAGACGGTTCACCAGTGATCTTTTCATTTATAATGCTTCAAGTTTGGACCACACCAAGATCGTCAAGCCTTCTTCGATGACTTCCCTCATGATTGCATCCCCCAAACTCAACAAGATTGCATTGTGCACTTTGAAATTCATTTCTGATGCTTTGTCACCATCAGACAATTGAAGCTTACCAATCGCGTCAAGATCAATAGCATTGCACAACCTTTAATGAACCAGAAGAGCCTTAATCTTAACACACTAAAGAGTGAATCATTCTTGCTTATAAATTTGTCAACTTCGAATTTTTCCATGAATGCCAAAAACCTGATATGAAGGTCACGTGTTCGATCCACACTTATCGCACCAATTGTCGTGAATTACACGAGAATTAATCAAGAAGAATTAAAAAGAAATTAAGAACAAAAAAATTTACGTGATTTGAACAAAACCATCTTATGTTCTTGACATAAACTCCAACAACAAACATTTTATTCAAAAATCAAGAAAACAATGTTTCTATGATGCTACAAGATTTAATCCAGCATTATCCGAGAAAAAATGAAAATATCCCCCAAGCTATCTTCACTCAGATTTAGTCTCTCCTCATTTACTCTTTCTCTCTCTCTTATCTTCACCAGCTCAATGACCCTTCTATTTATAAGAGGAATAACAAAAATTCTAGAGTGAGAAGTAAAACTATCACAAACCCAAAATTGTCGAGCCAATATTAACAGGTACCGATGATCAAATTGAAGTGCTG
Source organism: Begonia masoniana (assembly GCA_022432975.1). Taxonomy (NCBI): domain Eukaryota; kingdom Viridiplantae; phylum Streptophyta; class Magnoliopsida; order Cucurbitales; family Begoniaceae; genus Begonia; species Begonia masoniana. The sequence continues at coordinate 35,046,607 of CM039505.1, read as the reverse complement.
AAATAGAAGAGAAGAAAATGTCAGAAATTAAAAAACACAGGATATGATGAGTTCCCTTTCTAACTGGAAAGGTAGAGAGCAAAACAACAATGGTGGAATTGAAGAACTAATCTCTCTTGGGAAGAAGAGCAGTCTCAAAGAGAAGATAGCAATATTTCTTAACTGAATAGAATACTTCTAGAATTTCCATCTAAGTTATTCCCACAATAGCACCCACCAATTAATTTGTCCCTCCATTGATTGTCTTTGTTATGCCATCTATGAATAATTTGACAAAACATATCAGACCACGGAAGGATGAAGAAACAAAACCACTTTCAGGAGCTCCCGGAAGGAGAGATTCATTGGAGGAGGGCCACTTAGACATGATCTCGTCCAAACGCCACTCCCCGATATTACCATACCATAAAATCTTCTTGAATAATCACAACCTTGGGGTTTAAACGAGTGAAAATTCTTCACAAAGAGAAATGCTAACAATTAATAATTTCACTAGAAGCAAAATAAATAAATTTCAAAGCAACATAATTGATATTTTAAGTTATCAGCTCCAATCATACATCGGACGACCAAGGTGAAGAAGGTGAATGCTTAAATGGACGAATTGAGTCCCACAAGCCAATAAAGCTACCATTAAAAGAGGTACTGTCAAATTCAACGGATTTTTTTGAGATAGCATTAATTTTAATGTTTTAGATTAAAGTTGATGGTTGTTTTAAACTCGAGGTTAAATTGCTACCCGTCCTTGGTCCATAATTTAAATGGTCGAAAATTGAAGTTCAAAATATCCTGTGTGAGTATCGTCAAATTTCAGAGATCAAACCGCCAATTACTTAAAAATGAAAAATCGTATAGAATTATAACACCTTTTTTTTTTTGTTCCCTAATTCTCATCTAGAAGGGAAGAGTAAACTACGAACGGAATATTGAAAAGAATGATACATGCTGAGCCTTAGTTCATCGCCTATTTGCACGAGAATAATGAAGACTCACAAACGGTCGTCAATATTCCTGATAATTTCCTAGTGTCGTCAAAAGTCTGTAGCAATCGGAATCCTCACAAAGATTTGGACAGTTGTTGATCTGCAAGTCCTTGAGTTGAGGCATGGATCCTCTTTCAATCACCCACTTCTTCAAATTCGGCAACGCTGTAACTTTGAGAGTTTCAAGCTGAGGAAAACCACCATCAGAGCATGTCATCTCTTCCCCAATGAACGCGCGTTTAAGAATATAAAGCTTCTTTAAGCTAGTCATCTTTTCCAACTTCTCCATTGGATCTTCCTCCAGCTTTGTAAAGTCTAGGACCAGCTTTACTACATTTGGGAAATGATGACAAACTTCAGATAACACTACTAGAGGCACTCTTAAATATAGCTTACGTATCTGTGAAGAACACAAATAGCTTATATTCAGTTCTTGTATCCCAAACGGATCCAAAATTTCGAAAGAGGAGACCCGATTCATGACAATATCTCTCGATTGCAGAGCGCCTATCCAGCCAGTGGCATTTGATGTACATCTGATGATTCTCAATTTGGTGAGTTTAGTCAATTTGGCAAGATCTTCCCAACAACAACATACTTCGGGAAGGTTAATGATTGTAATAAGGTTTGGAAGATGCTTTAGACTGCACTTACAGCGATCAGCTTGCACAAAATAAGGTAAATGCAAATGTTTTAGCTGTCTCATCTTCCATAACACATTTGGTACACTCCATACCTTATTGCACACCTCCAAAATTAATATTGTTAAGCACTTTAACTTACCCACGTTTAAAGTTGTCAATTGATCAGCATCTGTCATACTCCCTCTCAGGCTCAAGTATCGCAAGTGGATTAAGTTCTCGATTTCCTGAAGTCCACTTCCGACAAGACAATATCGTTCGAGCTTCAGCACTCTAATCATCCTGAAACTCTTTAAGGAAAACATCACATTTTCTCCAAATTCGGGTACTGTTAGCCCAAAAATATAGAGGGACCTTAGTAAGAAAATGTTACTTTCTTCGATATTAGGAATCAATCTGTAACCATTATCTGTAGAGAGGGATAGCCTTCTAAATCTGCCCGAAAGGGAATACAAATCTTGGGTTTGAGTCTTGTCATGCAAATCGACGAATTCAAGAAACTTTTCCTCGCTCGCCTTTGTTATGCATAATTCTCTCATAAGATCGTGCATCCGGCAAGTTTTAATTCTCCTGATTGAGCCCCTCTTTTCAACCTGAAGAATGCACCTTTCCGCTAAGCCACATAAGTAGTCATAAGCCAATTTCTCGGGTGTAGTTTCCTTCTCATTTTGTGGTTCAAATTTTATGATTCCTTCTGCAACCCAAAGTTGGGTCAAAGATTTAGCTGGAATCTCATAATCTTCAGGAAAATGGCTTAGATGCAAGAAGCAAGGTTTTAGATGATATGGCAAATGATCATAGCTTAAACCCAAAAGCTTAATTACTGCCAATTTATCAGCTTCCTGGCCTTCTCCTTTTCTCAGTAAAGGCTTAATATTTTGGCGTACTGATTCCCACTCTTCCTTGGTGTCTTTGGTACTCAAAATGCCTCCAATTACTTTGATTGCTAGTGGTAAACCACCACAACACCTTACAATACTTAGACCTTCTTCTTCCATCCACTTATAAGATGCTGAAAGTTTAAATTGCATTCATAAGTTATGCTATTTTTTGAATAAGAGACAAAATTCATAAAAGAAAACAACATACAAAGTGATGGCAGGAAAGAGATCCTCCCTTACAACGAACAAAAGAAATTAGTGAAAAATAATTTCTCTCTACTCATGAAAGAATTACACTAAAATAGTTCCACTTAGCAATAATAAAATTAACGTTATTCTATAAATCACTGTTAAGAGATTAATAAGTTATTCGATATAGGAAAGAAATACAAACTAATATAAAGTAAATTAAAATTGTTGTAATATGTAACGTACCAATTTGAGTTCTTCTTCGAATTGCTATCCTTTCAAACAGTTGCCAACTTACTTCATCGGTTAAACAACCAAGATCGTGATGAAAGCAAGCGCTATCCATGCGCAAGGCAACGTTTCTGTTCCTTGTCGTTAGCAATATTTTGCTTTCTGTCTCCATCTCTGGGAATGCAGGTTTGAGGAGATCACAAGTAGAATTGAACCAAATATCATCAAGAACAACCAAACATCTCTTTCTTCGTAGCAATTCATAAATCTTTTTGGCCACTTGGTCGTCTGTCATTTGTTTGATTGTACTATGTTCTTCACCGGTTGGGGATATCAATTTAAGCAATATAGCTTCCCAAATCTCTCTTTTACTGCATTGCTGAGATATGAATGCCCAAGCAAAACCATTAAAATGCTGTCTAACCTCTTTGTGATGGTAAAGCTTCTTTGCCAGCGTAGTTTTGCCCAAACCCCCCATTCCACATATACCAATTACCCTGCAGCCGCCTGGGCCCTGGCTGTGGCCATAGCTATGGCTGGTTTCTTTTTTTCCCACCAAAATTCTTACCAATTTTCTGATGTCTTCCTTCAATCCGACAACAACTTGATCTTCAATATGAGAGTAAGATTTCCTTAACTCGCGCTGACACTCATCAAATCGCAGCAGATCGTTAATGCTTCTAGCAGGCATTTCTTGGATTCCGCAATTTTGTAAGTTTCTATTCAAGTCTTCGAGTCGAGAAGTGATATCCATCATTTTCATGCCCAAGCTGTGAAGTGCAGAAAAGCTATGAAAAATGGAGGCAGATCTTGCGAAGGAATTTCTCCACCCATTTCGACTACTCGAAGCGACTCTCAGAGCATGCGATTCGATCAAATCCTCAGCATCGTACGCAGCATCCCTAATTTCCTCGACCCACTTTCGAACCCTCTCATCATTTTCTCTCCCTTCAGCATCTTGTAGAAAACACAGCATCCATTGAAGTTCGTCTCGGAGCTTCTCGACTTTTTCGCTCACTCCGTGTAAGAACTTGGCTTCTTTGATGAGTAAGTTTGTGAGATTCACCACCACAGCAGACACGGCAGCCGACGCCATGAAAATCAGTCAAGCTACGTTCCCTCAGTTCAGTGACTTAATTGGGTCAGGAAAATTTGTAGGAAACTATCATTTGTCCAGTCTAAATCTCTGAACTTTCGTGTCATCTTCCTTTTCCCTTTCGTGTCATCTTCCTTTTACCAGTCGTCTTCTCTGCGAGTTTAATCTCTTTATTATTTTTCGAACTATTTTAGTGAGGTCGGTTGAGACCGGTCAAAGACGACGGCAGTTCATGTGAAAACCAAATTGAGAACTCATAACTTGATAGAGTTTTTTTCAATTTAAACTCTAAACTATCAACCTGACAATTCAATTTTTAAATTATCTAAAATTTAACGAATCAAACTTTGGTGGACGGTCGATCACTGTCCGTTCACTGTATACGCCCGAAAACAGATTACCGATCTAAAAACAACGATCGTCCATTGTATACAGTCCTACATGGCACTAGACACGTCGAATCGGTCAAACGATTAGGAGGGTGGAGGCTATCCGTTCCACGTGCAGTGCACGGGATTCCGTAACAGACGGTCGTTCTTTGAGACACTGCCATCCCTTCCATAGAGCATTACGAGCACGGCCGACCGTGTTCTGAAAACGACTATTCATTTCATTATCAGGGACGGGAATAAACGACCGTTTTAATATCACAGCCGTCCGTTGTGGGTCACCACCCCTACAACATGCATCAGTTCTGTACAGTCCAACGTGGCACTAGACACGTTGGATTGACCAGACGATTAGGAGGTGGAGACTGTCTGTTCCATGTGTGGTGCATTGGACTCCGTAACGGACGGCCGTTCTCCGAACAATGGCTGCCTGTTCTACAATAATTGTCACGGGCTAGACACAAACCGGTCATCCGTGACCCCAATCAGATTCGATCTCCTGACTTAATAATTTTCACGGGTCGGACACTAAATGGGGGAACGGACGGCCGTTCCATAAAACGGCCGTCTGTTCTCCTAATAAGTGACCAGCTCGTGACTCAATAATTGTCACGAGTCGGACACTAATTAAGGGAACGGACGGCCGTTCCATAAACCTGCCATCCGTGACCCCAATCAGTGTCCGGCCCGTGACAATTATTTAGTCACCGGCTGAAAAAGGAACGGACGGCCGTTCTTGTGAATGGTCATCCGATCTCCTATACTATATAAGGAGTTGACCCTTAATGTTGAACTCATAGATCTCGGAAACTCTGAAACCTCTAGAGACATCGTATGTCTAGCGACGTTTTATTTTTTTCTTTATTAGCGACGTTGATGGATTTTGATTCAAATAGATGAGTTGATGCAGACGAGGCAACAATTCAGGCTGTCAACATTGACTGGTATTTAGACGACATGCCCAGATACGGTAATCTTTGAGCATTTGATCACTTAGAAGATGATGAAGAAATAGAGGTGCATTCAATCTCGCAAGCCCTAGACGATGAGATTCGAACATTGGTCGAGTCGGAAGATGACAAGGCGAAAAACATACCGGTAAGGGAAGGAATTTCTATGATTTTTTTTTTTTTTTGTAAAAAAAATAATTCTCTAGAGGCCATTAGAGAAGAAATAGTCTAATATGCTTTGAATAATGGATATGACATCAAATTCATTAAAAGTGAAACTCGGCGACTCACGACAGTGTGTGAAGACGGATGTGAGTGACGACTGCATGCTTCAATCATGCAAAATGAGCTTACATTCCAAATAAAGAGTTACACCGATTCTCACAGTTGTGCAATAAAAATTGAGAATCATCATGCTACTGCAAAATGGGTGGTAAACCATTATTTGCATAGGTTCAAAAGTCAACCTACACGAAAAATTTCTTCTATTATCGAGACGGTGAAGAATGATTTGAATGTGAATATTACACCAAGTCTTGCCAGAAGAGCAAGAAGCGATGCTCGAAAACTTAATGACGGAAGAGACAATGAACAATTCAAGCTACTGCATTCGTATGCAGCAGAAATATTTAGATCAAATCTGGGTAGCACAGTGAAAATACATGGTTACCTGGTGGACTATGACCAAAATGAGTCATTCTTATTTGAAAGAATGTACATGTGTATGTGATGTGCCTAGGATCGGCAATCACCAATCTCGGCCGAGCCCATAGTCGAACCTTATTTTCTAACTATTTATCTAGTTTGCAAGAAGACAGGTTGGTGTCCACGCAAGAGAAAAGCTCCACCATCAAGGCGATTTTGAGACTGACAAGCCTCAGGATTTGAGGACAAATCCTCAATCACCTAAAGAGGATGATGTGCCACGGGATCCTATCGAACTATCACAAACCAAGGCACGTGAATTATCCAAATTCTCATCTAACAGGTTTGTCTATTATTTTCAGGTAAAGGCTTTCTTAAAGCTTGGGATGGAATCATCAAGGAGGAATTTGTTTTCCCTTTAACAAATATTGTAACAAAGTTTTTGTATGTTTTATTTTTGTAAGAAAACTTGAGTTTTACTTAAACTTATTTGTTGGCAAACTTGTAGCCATTTTTATGGTTTAGGATATTTGCATTTGTTATAGTTTTTAGGAAGGATTGAGATTAATCAAAAGCTTGGAGCAAAAGGTTTCTGATCCAAGAAAAAGGCGTGCAACAAGACAACCCAGGCAGGCAGTAGCGGCGCGCGGGAAGCAGAACTAAGCATGCAGCAAGACAATTAAGCAGGCAGCAGTGGCGCGTCATAGGAAGCAGCTGGGCACGTACGACCAGCAGTAGCGACTGATGACTGGCGCGTATGGCCAGGGCGTTGAACCGAAGGTACGTGCGCGCAAGAGGGACCACCAGTGGCCACGTAGCCGAGCGAGCCGTACACTCCAACGCCTATTTTTCACAGCGAATGTCCAACATCTATTTTCGAAGTTTCCTCCTTCCTTCGTCGACTGAAGCTTTTCTTCCTCTACTTAAGCTTCATTGCAAGCCTTTGTAACGTTTAGATATTAGATTGAATATTTGGAAAGTTAAGTGAAGAGTTTCTTCATTTTGAGTTCTCCGACAAGCTTTCTCGGTGCACAGCATCGGTGCATCGCGCCCGATGGCTTCACCAATTGTTCCACGAATTTTGGATTACTCAGTAGTAATCTTATCTCCGTCTTTCTCTCTTCACTCTTCCTAGAGTTGGAAGCGAGAAGAACGTGGAGAAATCCAGTTTCCCTACGGTATGAACGTCGCCAGCGATGTTTCTTCGTCCAAAGCATCGAAATTGCTTCTGGACCAGCTATGGGCCTTCCCTTACCTTCCATTCATCCCGTCGGCCACTTCTGAAGGAGAAGTAATGAGTGTAAGGGACATTCGTCCTGTTGCTGGAATTCACTTCGTTTGCAAAGTAGAATTCTTTTGATCAGCGCATTGGGCGACTGACGAACCAGCAATGACCTTTCATCAACCAACGTCCTCTGAGGTACTTACAGGTAATTCTACCAAGTAGTGCCCAACACCCACCTCACCACCATTTCTCCATTACATGTTTTGCTTAGCCTCTGTTTTTACGCATTTTAGCCTTTATTTAGTGCTTGTTGGAGTGTTCTTCCAGCACCGACCCTTTGCTTACTATTTTCGCTTCCTTATGCTCTGTTGCTTCATGTGGTATCAGGCCAAACCTGGCTTTGTTACTTTGACTCTCTTTGTTCGTCTCTGTTTTCCTGTTGTGTCATTGTTGTGTCTGTTTCTATTTTTATTTTGTTAATTTGAATTACCTGTATGCATGAGCTACCAATTTGTTTACTTAATCAGCATGCAAGGATATTGATGTTAACAAAATGTTGTTCTAATATTTTTTGTTTCTCTTCCTCTGTTTCTCGTAAATCTGTCATCAGTTTTCTGTTTGTTTCGAATGCTGTGCTGATTGAAATGTTTATCTTCATAATGAAATGATAATTTATTCTATTGATAACATTTTGTTTGGTGTTCTGCTTGTTGTTAGTTAATATATCTAATAGTGGTTTTTTGTTTTGCATCTATAGTTTTTTGTTGTGGTTTTTCTCACTAATTCTGTTCTGTTTTAGTTTGCTGCCTTTGTTGTGATGTGTAATCATCTATTTTTTGGTGTAAATCTTCCAAGTAAATGACTCCCTTAAGTGGCAATTTGGGGACCGTTATTTGCTAGATTTTAAGGTGAGTATGTTTTGTTTTTCTTGTTGTTTTTCGATTATGTTTTTAACAAGTTTGCTTAACCCGATAGTTTGCCATGTTATCTCATCTTGTTTAGTTAGCTAAGGTGTTTAGCATTTGATCATTGCACGTTCTGCTTTTCTTCTCTTAACTGTTAGTGTTTCTCTTGTGTAGTCGAGATATTTTTTGTTTAGTTGTCACGTGTTCCGAATGTTTTGTTATTCCATTTGTCTAGCATGTGTAGTTGTTATTCTACTATGTTTTATTATTCAATTGTTGAGCATGAATGTTCTGTTTGTTTTTCTTTGTTGACAGTTTGGTCTAGTTTGTTTGTTTTTTTGTTTTAATAATTTGTTTAGGTTGTTTTAGGGTGTATTAGCTTTAATATTGCATTCAAATTATGAAAGTATAATGCTGAAGTTTGAAGTCTCTTTCGGCCAAGAAATTAGTATAAATCCGAGGAGCAATGTATGCTAATTTTGAATTGCATTTTTGGAGTCTCTTTCCCACAATTTTTATTATTTTCCCAACACAAATATTGAGGCGTTGTAATCGTTATATTGTTTTATGTTGACTCTATTTTTTTTTTCACATATTAGGGGTTGTCGCGTGTTGTGGAGGAAGAATTAGGTTTAGCCGAACACTGCTATTGCCTCCAACATATGTATGCAAACTTCAAAAATCAATTTCGGGGCAGAGTGAGATGCAATGTGCAATGCGGCTAGGGCAACCACAAATTTTCATTTTGAGATAGAAATGAGGAAAATGCATCAGATTAACCCGGATGCCCACATATGGCTCCGACGAACACAACCTAGCTAGTGGACTAGTCATGTGTTTCCCTCGATTCCCAAGTGCGAAATGAGCTTAAATAATTTATGCGAGTCGTTTAATACAATTCTATTGCCAGCCAGGGATAAATCGATACTGACCATGTAACGACCCCAACGGAAATCGCCATACAAATTCATTACTTGATCTCTTAATCATTTAAATCCTACTTCCATACACCTTGTTCATTATTAGTGCTAATATTATTTCCTCTTTGGTTTCTTCTTTTTTTTTTTAAATCTCTTGATCTGCATCTTGTAGACTCACATCAACCGATGATCACATGTCCACTATGCGACACATCAGATCACAATCAGCAATAGACATCCACCGGTGGTCACGGGCATTGCACGTGCCTAAATAAAGACATCGCCCGGTCCCAAACATTCTCTACTAGATGTTCATATTTACTCTATATCAACCGGTGGTTATGTGCGCCTCGCGTGACCAGTTAAAACATCACATAAACGCTAAGCGACAAGAAAACACTCGCATCATCCGGTCACTAAATGCCAAAAACGTGTTTATACCATCCGGTGGTGAACTCTCTACATCATCCGATGGAATAAGGGTACATCATCCGGTGATCATGTGCATCTCACGTGACTAATTAAAATACGACCCAGACACTAAACGACAAATAACATTCTCATCATCCGGTGACTTATTTCACTACATCTGCCGATCACTAGACGACAAAATAACAATTACGTCGCCCGGTGAAGGAATACACTCCATCCACCGAACACTAGACGACAAAATACCATTTACATCATCCGGCGAGGACACATGCTACATCTTCCGGTGACGTCATTCGGAAGACTCAATCATTCATCTTTCTTCATTGACATCCGCCGATGACGTCAGCCGGATGATTGCCTCATCCAGCCTCCATCATACAGCAGCAAAACACCATAATCATCAAACATTTTTATCCAATAGAACATATCACACTCACCTGATCCTTAACTTGGTAACTATAAACCTCAAAGAGTATGGATCATAAACTCACTCAAAAATATATGCATAGAGGAAGACTCAGACAAAGCAATCCATTCATTAATCCAAAAAAAAAACGTATTCAGACTCTAAAGGCGAGTCCTACAAATCCAAATCTCATTGTTATAAGAATTCTATTCAATTTAGTCATCTGTTCATCGTAAACCTTTCTGACTTACTATGAGCATAACCAGGGAGTTTAGTCGCCTATCCAGCCTTCACTGTCAGAGCAACCTCCAGCAACCAAGCTTAGACATTTTCATTGACCTTGAGTTCCTCACCTGAAAAATCGTCACCTACATCATAAGGTTTAAACTATAAGCCTAATGCTTAGTAAGGAATGCATGCTGACAGACATACACGAGTGTACAAAATAAGAAACATAAGTTCGTAAATCTTTCTTCATTCATGCTCATTTTCATCATTTTCATAGCATGCATTAAGGGAGGAAACGAGGGAGAAGGACAGGGTACATAATCATTTGCCAGTCGGGCAATCATGGTAACGACTAGCTCGGCCTCCACCAGTGAGAGAATTCACGAGCCAAACTTATCATTATCTCGGCCTCCACTAGTGGGAGAATTCGCGAGTCATACTTATCATCAACTCGGCCTCCACCAGTGGGAGAATTTGTGAGTCATACCTAAGCCTTGTGAACATATCATAGTCGTTTTCCCCCGTTCCGTGCTTAATCATGCTTACATTTATTTTTCATGTTCTTAACTTATTCATAAACGAGTACATAATGCATGGACACAAATTTTTTCACAGAGGAATGTCATACTGTATGAACGAGTAAGAATATCATGTAACTTAACATCTTCTGACTCAAATACTTCATATCATGGCAAATTACTAGTCAAAATCATCAGATAAACCTTAGACAGTAACATAAGGGAAACTTCTAATCATCACAGAAATCTCTACCTAGCATCCTTTGATGTAGGGTCCTAATGACCGGGAAACCTATACATTCACTTACCTGGTCTCTTTAGCAATCTGAGCCTCTTCCCTTCAACTTCTTCACCTAAAACATGCGCATTACAGTAGTTAAATCAAAATCCTAAAACCCTACTCATAAATCATCCTAGGATCTATTAGCTAAAGTCATTCTCAAATCCTTGGTTTGATATACTTTGCAGAAACTGAAATCCAAAATAAAACAAACAGGTTCTACTATTGATTAAATCTGAGTTGGTTACTTACAATGTCTAGAATCGATTCGGGTTGACATTACTACTCTCGGATTCTAAAATGTTCTAATACTACTTGGCCAAAGATAGAACTCGAGTTCAAATGCCGAGCTGAAAACAGAGCTCCAAACACAAACGGATAACTACATTGTCCATTGCATACCTCGGGTGCGGATTCGCAGAGGAATGCGGCTAGAAACCGGTCGTCGGCGAGGAAGACACTGATAGCAGATAGTAGGGACTTGTGAGAGAAGAAATCGTCGGAAAGGGTGGTGTCGGCTACAGTGGTTCAAGTGAGGTTTAAAACATTTCATTTTTCTTTATATATCGGTCATCACCCTCCATTTTTACAACTTTGCCACCCAACCTAGTTTAAATCCACATGAAATTAATTATTCTTGGTATAAGTCCTAAACTGTAAAAATTAAATATTCATGACCGTTAATACAGTTAGGGAAAATCACCTGGCCGTTAACTCGGGTGTTACATCCACCCCTTCTTAAACAAAATTTTCGTCCCCGAAAATTGATCAGACGAATAACTCTGGATACTTGTCTAACATGTCCTGTCGTCGTTCCCAAGTGGCTTCTTCAATGCCATGATTCTTCCATAAGACTTTGACCAACGGAATCTCCTTGTTCCTCAGAGTCTTAACTGCGGATTCCAATATCTGCACTGGCTTCTCTTCACATGTTAGTGTCGGCTCAATCTCAAAATCCACTAGTTTAACAACTTGTGTAGGGTCCCGTATACATTTCCTTAACATTGATACATGGAAAACATTATGAACTTTATCCAATAATGGAGGCAACTGCAGTCTGTAAGCTGTGCTACCGATTCTAGCTAAAACAGGGAATGGTCCAATATATCGTGGATTAAGCTTTCCCCTCCTGCCAAATCTTAGTACTCCTTTAAATGGTGAAACTTTCAGGAAAACATCATCACCAACAGCAAATTCAAGATCTCTCCTCCTTTTGTCTGCGTAACTTTTCTGTCGGCTTTGTGTAGTAATCATTCTCTTTTTAATAGTGGCGACCTTGTCTGACATCTGTTGTAAGATCTCGGGTCCTAGGAGTTTTGTTTCACCAACCTCATCCCAATACAGAGGTGACCTACATTTCCTACCATACAACGCCTCATAAGGTGCCATACCTATGGTGGACTGGTAACTATTGTTGTAAGAAAATTCAACCAAGGGTAGGTATCTACTCCAAGATGACTGGAAATCTAGTACACATGCCCTCAACATATCCTCAAGTATTTGGATAGTCCTTTCTGATTGACCATCTGTCTGCGGGTGGAAAGCAGTGCTGAAAGACAACTTTGTACCTAATGTGCCCTGTAAGCTTCACCAAAACCTCGAGGTGAATCTAGGATCGCGATCAGAGACAATAGATGCAGGAATTCCATGCAACCTAATAACTTCTTGTACATAAAGATCAGCAAGCTGGTCCATCGAGTAGGTTGTCCTTACTGGTAAGAAATGGGCTGATTTTGTCAATCTATCAATCACAACCCAAATACTATCATGTCCTTTAATTGTCTTAGGTAATCCTACAACGAAATCCATAGCTATGTGTTCCCACTTCCACTCGGGAATGGGTAAGGGCTGAAGGGTGCCTCCTGGACGTTGGTGCTCAGCTTTAACTTGTTGGCAAACTAAACATGACTTTACATACTTAGCAACATCTCTCTTTAAGTTTGGCCACCAATAGAGTAACTTCAGGTCTCGATACATCTTGGTGCTGCCAGGATGTACAGAAAAGGGAGACGAGTGCACCTCAGCCAAGATTAGCTTACGTAGTTCTTCATCATTAGGGACATACCATCTATTTCTAAACTTCAGAATCCCATCCTTGGAAAGGCTAAACTCGGAGGTGATATCCTTCACCTTGTTCATCATGCTGTTATTCTCCTCAGAGTCCTTCTGTTGTGCCTCTTTGATCTTTTCTAAAACCGTCGGTTGAATGGTCAAATCAGCAAGTAAGGTTGATAACTCTGGAACTATCTCCAATTCGAACCTCTGAACTTCTCTCCTCAAAGGTATAGACATAGTTGACCTGACGGATTGCATAGTTGTTGACATCCTGCTCAAGGCGTCAGCTACAGAGTTAGCCTTACCCGGGTGATACTTGATCTCAAAGTCGTAATCCTTGACAAATTCCAACCAACGCCTCTGTCTCATGTTTAATTCCTTTTGTGTAAAGAGATACTTCAGACTTTTATGGTCAGAAAACACCTCACACTGCTGTCCATATAAGTAGTGCCTCCATATCTTCAAAGCAAAAACGACAGCGGCTAATTCTAAATCATGGGTGGGGTAGTTCTGTTCGTAACTCTTTAACTGCCTAGAAGCATATGCTACAACCTTGCCTTTTTGCATCAAAACACAGCCCAAACCAACTTTTGATGCATCACAGTATACACTAAACTTTCCTTCTTCGGTTGGAAGGGTTAATACTGGGGCTGTTGTTAACTTCACCTTCAATGTCTGGAAGCTATCCTCACAAGCTTCGGTCCAAGAATATTTATTGTCCTTCTTTGTCAAATTCGTCAGGGGCTTAGCTATCAAAGAAAATCCTTTGATGAACTTTCTGTAATAGCTAGCCAACCCAAGGAAACTGCGGACTTCACTGGCATTCTTTGGTTGTGGCCAATCCTTTACTGCCTGAATTTTGGTCGGGTCCACTGATATGCCATTAGCAGAAACTACATGGCCAAGAAAATTAACCTTGTCCAACCAAAACTCACACTTGGACAATTTGGCATAAAGCTGGTGCTCCTTTAATGTTGTCAAAACTATTCTTAAATGTTCTGCATGGTCAGCTCCAGTCCGTGAGTATATCAGGATATCATCTATAAACACAATTACAAATTTGTCCAAGTACTCCCGAAACACTCGATTCATTAAGTCCATAAAGGCTGCAGGTGCATTGGTCAACCCAAACGACATCACAAGGAATTCATAATGTCCATAACGGGTTCTGAAGGCTGTCTTTGGTATATCTCCTTCCTTAACTTTCAGTTGGTAATAACCCGAACGTAAATCTATTTTCGAAAACACCTTAGCTCCTTGCAATTGGTCAAACAAATCATCAATCCGAGGTAAGGGGTACTTATTTTTAACTGTCAACTTATTTAGTTCTCTGTAGTCTATGCACATTCTAAGGGAACCATCCTTCTTCTTGACAAATAAGACAGGTGCACCCCAAGGGGAACTGCTAGGGCGTATAAATCCTTTATCTACTAATTCCTGTAGTTGGACCTTTAACTCCTTCAGTTCTACAGGTGCTATACGGTAAGGGTTCTTAGATACCGGTAATGCCTCGGGATATGTATCAATTACAAACTCTATTTCTCTATCGGGTGGCAATCCTGGCAAATCATCCAAAAATGCCTCAGGGAACTCTCTGACTATGGGGATATCTTGTAACTCTATCTTACTCCTCACCCGAACATCCACTATGCTAGCTAAGTAACTCTCGCAACCATTTTTCAGTAACCTGTAAATCTCCAGTGAAGATATAATCGGTGTTTTGCTTATCTTAGGAATAGCTTGGAAGGAATAATGATCACCATTTGGGGGTCGAAAATCAACCATCCCAGATCTACAACTTATTGTGGCATAATGCCTAAATAACCAATCCATTCCTAATATCACCTCGTACCCTTTCATGTCAATTACAATCAGTTCTACATATAGTTTCTTACTTCCTAAGGACACAACATCACCTTTAACAATCTGTTCAGAGTGTAGGGACTTCCCTGACGGTAACATAACATCATATGGCCTTTCGACTGGTAAAAGTTCTAAGTTGTGTTGGCATACAAACGAAGTTGATATGAACGAGTGTGTGGCTCCCGTATCTATAAGTGTGTAAGCAGCAAAACCACAGATCATAATGGTACCTGTTATGACTGTATGCTGCACGGCTTCCTCATTCTCCATCATTGCATAGACTTTAGGTGCTACCCTTGCACGGTTCGGATCTGGCGGCATGGGGCAGTCTCTGACTAGGTGTCCAGCCTTATCACACCTGAAACAGCGGCCAGTAAGCAACTTGCACTCCCCATGGTGGTTCTTTTGGCAAGTGGGGCATAGGGGTGCCAGAGGTCTCTTTCCTTTTCCCTAGTCATCATTTAGATTGAAGGGTCTCTTTATACCCTGCTGTTGTTGCTGTGGTCCCCTGTTCTGTTGCGGCTTCCAACCCTTGTTCTGACGTGGTGGCGGCTGAGTGTCCTTCGTGAGTTTCCTTGGCTGCTCGCGTTGTGCATATGCTGTCATTTCTGCCTCTTCCAGCTCCAAGGCCTTAGCCGTCACTTCACCATAAGGTACATTGTGTATCCCAGCAGTCTTCACTTTCATGTACAGACTTGGCTTCAGTCCTTGAACAAATTGGTAAATCTTGTCCTCATCATCCTCAATCATACGGGGAGCAAACCGTGATAAGGCATCAAATTTGCATATGTAATCCGTCACAGAGCCAGTTTGTCGTAGATTCATGAACTCCTTCTTCTTATTGGCCCGAACAGTCCTATTGAAGTACTTATCAAAGAAGGCAGTCTTGAACATCTCCCAGGTCTTAGCTTCGGCATCAGCGGTGTTCTGGATTGAGTCCCACCAATGCCTTGCACTTAACTCCAAATGAAAGACAGCATAGATGACTTTATCCCCTTCATCCACCTTTGCATATTTGAACATGTCTTCTATCTTTCGAATCCACTGCTCAGCATAAATAGGATCTGAAACATGTCCATTAAACACCGGGGGTCGAAGCCGGTGGAAACGCTCACCCCCATGATCATGGGTTGCATTAGTACTAGAGTTGCCTTGTTCCTCTCTAGCTGTCATCAGTCGTTCTATCTGGTGAGATTGGCGCATGACTAACTCAGTCAACTGAGCAATAGCATTACTATCCTCATTGGTCTCTCTCTGCTGACCTCTAACCATTTTGGGATTCCTGAACAAATCATTACGGATATATCTTAACTTAATGAAATATACTGAAATCATTAATACTTACAGTTGCTGAAGTGTGCTCGTGTGACAGTCAGTGCTGGAAGGCAGTCTGCAGAGTCGGTTTTAGAACCCGGTTTTGCTTTGATACCATAATTGTAACGACCCCAACGGAAATCACCATACAAATTCATTACTTGATCTCTTAATCATTTGAATCCTACTTCCATACACCTTGTTCATTATTAGTGCTAATATTATTTCCTCTTTGGTTTCTTCTTCTTTTTTTTTTAAATCTCTTGATGTGCATCTTGTAGACTCACATCAACCGATGATCACATGTCCACCATGTGACACATCAGATCACAATCAGCAATAGATATCCACCGGTGGTCACGGGCATTGCACGTGCCTAAATAAAGACATCGCCCGGTCCCAAACATTCTCTACTAGATGTTCATATTTACTCTATATCAACCGGTGGTCATGTGCGCCTCGCGTGACCAGTTAAAACATCACATAAACGCTAAGCGACAAGAATTTTTTTTTTTTTTTTTTTTTTTTTTTTTTTTTTTTTTTTTTTTTTTTTTTTTTTTTTTTTTTTTTTTTTTTTTTTTTTTTTTTTTTTTTTTTTTTTTTTTTTTTTTTTTTTTTTTTTTTTTTTTTTTTTTTTTTTTTTTTTTTTTTTTTTTTTTTTTTTTTTTTTTTTTTTTTTTTTTTTTTTTTTTTTTTTTTTTTTTTTTTTTTTTTTTTTTTTTTTTTTTTTTTTTTTTTTTTTTTTTTTTTTTTTTTTTTTTTTTTTTTTTTTTTTTTTTTTTTTTTTTTTTTTTTTTTTTTTTTTTTTTTTTTTTTTTTTTTTTTTTTTTTTTTTTTTTTTTTTTTTTTTTTTTTTTTTTTTTTTTTTTTTTTTTTTTTTTTTTTTTTTTTTTTTTTTTTTTTTTTTTTTTTTTTTTTTTTTTTTTTTTTTTTTTTTTTTTTTTTTTTTTTTTTTTTTTTTTTTTTTTTTTTTTTTTTTTTTTTTTTTTTTTTTTTTTTTTTTTTTTTTTTTTTTTTTTTTTTTTTTTTTTTTTTTTTTTTTTTTTTTTTTTTTTTTTTTTTTTTTTTTTTTTTTTTTTTTTTTTTTTTTTTTTTTTTTTTTTTTTTTTTTTTTTTTTTTTTTTTTTTTTTTTTTTTTTTTTTTCTTTTTTTTTTAAATCTCTTGATGTGCATCTTGTAGACTCACATCAACCGATGATCACATGTCCACCATGTGACACATCAGATCACAATCAGCAATAGATATCCACCGGTGGTCACGGGCATTGCACGTGCCTAAATAAAGACATCGCCGGTCCCAAACATTCCTACTAGATGTTCATATTTACTCTATATCACCGGTGGTCATGTGCGCCTCGCGTGACCAGTTAAAACATCACATAAACGCTAAGCGACAAGAAAACACTCGCATCATCCGGTCACTAAACGCCAAAAACGTGTTTATACCATCCGGTGGTGAACTCTCTACATCATCCGATGGAATAAGGGTACATCATCCGGTGATCATGTGCATCTCACGTGACTAATTAAAATACGATCCGGACACTAAACGACAAATAACATTCTCATCATCCGGTGACTTATTTCACTACATCTGCCGATCACTAGACGACAAAATAACAATTACGTCGCCCGGTGAAGGAATACACTCCATCCACCGAACACTAGACGACAAAATACCATTTACATCATTCGGCGAGGACACATGCTACATCTTCCGGTGACGTCATCCGGAAGACTCAATCATTCATCTTTCTTCATTGACATCCGCCGATGACGTCAGCCGGATGATTGCCTCATCCAGCCTCCATCATACAGCAGCAAAACACCATAATCATCAAACATTTTTATCCGATAGAACATATCACACTCACCCGATCCTTAACTTGGTAACTATAAACCTCAAAGAGTATGGATCATAAACTCACTCAAAAATATATGCATAGCGGAAGACTCAGACAAAGCAATTCATTCATTAATCCTAAAAAAAACGTATTCAGACTCTAAAGGCGAGTCCTACAAATCCAAATCTCATTGTTATAAGAATTCTATTCAATTTAGTCATTTGTTCATCGTAAACCTTTCTGACTTACTATGAGCATAACCAGGGAGTTTAGTCGCCTATCCAGCCTTCACTGTCACACTGAGCAACCTCCAGCAACCAAGCTTAGACATTTTCGTTGACCTTGAGTTCGTCACCTGAAAACTCGTCACCTACATCATAAGGTTTAAACTATAAGCCTAATGCTTAGTAAGGAATGCATGCTGACAGACATACACTAGTGTACAAAATAAGAAACATAAGTTCGTAAATCTTTCTTCATTCATGCTCATTTTCATCATTTTCATAGCATGCATTAAGGGAGGAAACGAGGGAGAAGGACAGGGTACATAATCATTTGTCAGTCGGGCAATCATGGTAACGACTAGCTCGGCCTCCACCAGTGAGAGAATTCGCGAGCCAAACTTATCATTATCTCGGCCTCCACCAGTGGGAGAATTCACGAGTCATACTTATCATCAACTCGGCCTCCACCAGTGGGAGAATTCGCGAGTCATACCTAAGCCTTGTGAACATAACATAGTCGTTTTCCCCCGTTCCGTGCTTAATCATGCTTACATTTGTTTTTCTTGTTCTTAACTTATTCATAAACGAGTACATAATGCATGGACACAAATTTTTTCACAGAGGAATGTCATACTGTATGAACGAGTAAGAATATCATGTAACTTAACATCTTCTGACTCAAATACTTCATATCATGGCAAATTACTAGTCAAAATCATCAGATAAACCTTAGACAGTAACATAAGGGAAACTTCTAATCATCACAGAAATCTCTACCTAGCATCCTTTGATGTAGGGTCCTAATGACCGGGAAACCTATACATTCACTTACCTGGTCTCCTTAGCAATCTGAACCTCTTCCCTTCAACTTCTTCACCTAAAACATGCGCATTACAGTAGTTAAATCAAAATCCTAAAACCCTACTCATAAATCATCCTAGGATCTATTAGCTAAAGTCATTCCCAAATCCTTGGTTTGATATACTTTGCAGAAACTGAAATCCAAAATAAAACAAACAGGTTCTACTATCGATTAAATCTGAGTTGGTTACTTACAATGTCCAGAATCGATTCGGGTTGACATTACTACTCTCGGATTCTAAAATGTTCTAATACTACTCGGCCAAAGATAGAACCCGAGTTCAAATGCCGAGCTGAAAATAGAGCTCCAAACACAAACGGATAACTACATTGTCCATTGCATACCTCGGGTGCGGATTCGCAGAGGAATGCGGCTAGAAACCGGTCGTTGGCGAGGAAGATACTGATAGCAGAGAGTAGGGACTTGTGAGAGAAGAAATCGCCGGAAAGGGTGGTGTCGGCTACAGTGGTTCAAGTGAGGTTTAAAACATTTCCTTTTTCTTTATATATCGGTCATCACCCTCCATTTTTACAACTTTGCCACCCAATCTAGTTTAAATCCACATGAAATTAATTATTCTTGGTATAAGTCCTAAACTGTAAAAATTAAATATTCATGACCGTTAATACAGTTAGGGAAAATCACCTGGCCGTTAACTCGGGTGTTACAGACCATGTTCGAGATAATTCGAAAGTGCTTGATGACTTGCATTTAAAAAAATACGAGAAGATGCTCTCGTCAACAGACTTCCTGTGTCCTCAAATAAAGAAAAAAGTTGAGAAGCTAGAACGTGCAACTCGGAATTGGAATGTCTTGTTAGCGGGAGGTGCACGATTTGAGATTAGCAACGACAACGAACAATATATTGTCGACCTGAATGCAGGCGCATGCAACTGTTACAGGTGGCAGCTTACTGGAATCCCATGTGTCAATTCCATTCCATGCATGCATTTCATAAGACTGGCACTAGAAAATTTCGTTCATTGACATTATCACTGGGCGACATATGTAGAGATGTACTCAAACTTTATTCGTTTCATTAGTGGCATGGACATGTGGTCGCCCGTACACGGAATGAACGCAATCATTCCGCTCTAGAGAAGGCGCCAACCTAGTAAGCCGAAGAAAAATAGAGTTCGCGATGTCGATAAGCCGTTGAGGTCGACAATTTATAGGAAAAAATCTACAATGTCGTGTCGTATATGTCACCATCAGAGGCATGATAGTCGCACTTGTCCTGATAGGAGATCCACTTCAGGCGTTGTTGACGCTTCTGCTTCGCAAGACACATTTATGGGTTTCCACACATTTGACAGGACACAGGTACATTTTAACCCATTTTTCTCGTAAATACACTTTTATTATTTTATAATATAGTTTTCATTATGTGCAGGAATTTTCTACACACGGCTATGGAAGAAGAAATACATGACTATCTTCGGGCTGTAATTTATTTATTTATTACAATATGTATTTACGAATATTGTTTGGTATTTTTATAAAATTAATTTGTTATAATGTGTAATGTACGTCTATTTTTTGATTTAATTCACTAAAATGATAATAAATTGTACAAGTGTTAGCAAATCAAGAACATTTATAGATTATCTTCTCATGGTGTGGTGAACATGAGGTCAAATTTTCAAATAAATCTAATATCGTTTGATATTTTTATAAAATTAATTTTTTTATAATGTGTAATCTATACCTCTATTTTATGATTTAATTCACTAAAATGACAATAAATGGTACAAGTGTTATAAAATCACGAAAATTTATATATTATCGTCCCATGGTGTGGTGAATATGTAGTCAAAGTTTCAAATAAATTCAATATCTTTTGTTAATTTATTATAATGTGTAATCTATGTCTGTTTTATGATTTAATTCACTAAAATTACAATAAATGGTTAAAGTGTTATAAAATTACAAAGATTTACAAATTATCTTCTCATGATGTGGTAAATATGCGGTCAAATTTTCAAGTAACTCCAATATCGTTTGTTATTTTTATACAATTAATTTTTATAATGTGTAATCTATGTCTGTTTTATGATTTAATTTTCTAAAATAGCAATAAATGGTACAAGTGTTATAAAACTACGAAAGTTTCTAGATTATCTTCCTATGGTGTGGCAAACATACAGTCAAATTTTCAAGTAAATCCATTATTGTTTGGTGTTTTTATAAAATTAATTTTTTAAAATGTGTAATTTACGTCTGTTTTATGGTTTAATTCACTAAAATGGCAAAAAATCAAATAAGTGTTAGAAAATCACGAACATTTTCCGATTATCTTCTCATGGTCTGGTGAACATACGGTCAAATTTTCAAGTATGTCCAATATCATTTGTTATTTCTTTAAAATTAAATTTTTATAATTTGTAATTTAGTGAAAAAAATTTGAAAAATTAGACATAGTTTCCTTTGTTTTATGATTCTCTCATAGATAGTTTCAAACAGTTACTGCATATTCAAATCACCAAACAGTACCAGAATTTTATAGCATAAATTATATTATATCAAATTAAATTACATCAAACTAAATTGCATCAAACTAAAGTACATAAAACTAAATTACACCAAACTAGAGATGTTAAACGAGCGAGTCGAGCAGAGCCGAGCCGAGAAAGTCCCGGCTCACCGAGCCTGTTGAGCCAAACGAGCCGAGCCTAACGAGCTTGTCGAGCCTAACGAGCTGAGCCTAACGAGCTGATCAAAAAAATTTCCAACCCGAGTCGGCTCGCGAACCACGAGCCTAACGAGCCGAGCCGAGCCGGCTCAACGAGTGTAACGAGCCGAGCTTAACGAGCTTGTCGAGCCTAACGAGCTGAGCCTAACGAGCTGAGCCTAACGAGCTGAGCCTAACGAGCTGAGCCTAACGAGCTGAGCCTAACGAGCTGAGCCTAACGAGCTGAGCCTAACGAGCTGAGCCTAACGAGCTGAGCCTAACGAGCTGAGCCTAACGAGCTGAGCCTAACGAGCTGAGCCTAACGAGCTGAGCCTAACGAGCTGAGCCTAACGAGCTGAGCCTAACGAGCTGAGCCTAACGAGCTTGTCGAGCCTAACGAGCTGAGCCTAACGAGCTGAGCCTAACGAGCTGAGCCTAACGAGCTGAGCCTAACGAGCTGAGCCTAACGAGCTGAGCCTAACGAGCTGAGCCTAACGAGCTGAGCCTAACGAGCTGAGCCTAACGAGCTGAGCCTAACGAGCTGAGCCTAACGAGCTGAGCCTAACGAGCTGAGCCTAACGAGCTGAGCCTAACGAGCTGAGCCTAACGAGCTGAGCCTAACGAGCTGAGCCTAACGAGCTGAGCCTAACGAGCTGAGCCTAACGAGCTGAGCCTAACGAGCTGAGCCTAACGAGCTGAGCCTAACGAGCTGAGCCTAACGAGCTGAGCCTAACGAGCTGAGCCTAACGAGCTGAGCCTAACGAGCTGAGCCTAACGAGCTGAGCCTAACGAGCTGAGCCTAACGAGCTGAGCCTAACGAGCTGAGCCTAACGAGCTGAGCCTAACGAGCTGAGCCTAACGAGCTGAGCCTAACGAGCTGAGCCTAACGAGCTGAGCCTAACGAGCTGAGCCTAACGAGCTGAGCCTAACGAGCTGAGCCTAACGAGCTGAGCCTAACGAGCTGAGCCTAACGAGCTGAGCCTAACGAGCTGAGCCTAACGAGCTTGTCGAGCCTAACGAGCTGAGCCTAACGAGCTGAGCCTAACGAGCTGAGCCTAACGAGCTGAGCCTAACGAGCTGAGCCTAACGAGCTGAGCCTAACGAGCTGAGCCTAACGAGCTGAGCCTAACGAGCCGAGCTTAACGAGCCGAACTTACATAAATAAAGATACTAAATACCAAAACAAAATTAAGTGCACACTAATAATTTGTTTACAAGAAGTTCAAACTCACAAAATATAAAGAAAATTATCAATTTTTAAAACTTAGAATTCTCATAGATATTTCATCGAGGCAACGCGTTCTGTGGGTAAGTGGGTGAAGACTGAAGAATGACGAACGATAGCTGGGATTACGGCGACGGAGTGTAAACGGAAGTTCGGATCTGTCGGCGATCTCTTCTTCACGGTCGGAGAAAGCAGATCGGCGAACAGTGCGATGTAGAGACTCTGAGGTTCAGTTCAGCTATCTGTGAACGGAAGACGATTGTGTTCACCAGAGAAGGCTGAGACGCTATTGATCAGCACATCACCTTCTGCGTAGAAGAACGACGACGGTCTCTTCTCCTTTCGTCTACGGTTAGGTCGTGGGTGAGGCAGGACTGGGGGGAACTAGGAAGGGGAGGGGCGGGCTGCCTCGCCGAGCTAACGAGCCGGCTCGTTAGCCCGCTCGTTTGGCCCGGTTCTTGGCGGGGTCGCAAGCCGAAATTTTGGACTCAGCTCAACCCGCCTAGCAGGACCAAGCCAGGCTTGCCGAGCTAACATTTCTACGAAAAACTAAACCCTACATCTAGAAATACAAAGAGAGAGAGATGACGTGTAAGGTGTAAATGCATAAGAACAACAGCTCTCAGAGATATTAAATGTTGGAAATATAAAGAGAGAGAGGGAGTTGATTATTAAATGTTTGTATTGTGCTTGTGCTGACAGAGGAGATGTGAAAAGCTTTATTGAGATACATTGCTGATTGCCCTAGGTGAAATTGAAACATCTCTTTCTATCTCCCTCTTCTTTCTCTCTCTAGAACCTCTAGTCTCTAATGGCTTCCCCCCTTCGTGAACCTCTGTCTTCCCTACCTTTCGTTTTCTTCACTAACAGAGGAATACTTGCATACTTCCTCACACACGCACGCATACTCAAACCCAAAACCCTCAGACCCTCTCTCTCACACCATTTCTCTCTCTAGAACTTGGATGGACTGTCCGATAAAGCAGTAAATGAAGCCGGTGAGGCCACCGCCGATGAGAAGTCAGACCCACTAATACTCCCACGACCAGTTGACGACGGCTGGGTTCATCGAGGCTCCGCGAAGGCACCGCATGCTTACATTAAACTGGAGAAACGGAAGACAGGTTCAGACGGAGAGAACCGCCATTGACGCAAAGAAGATCTCGACCCAGGGAGGAGGGGGCTCGTGGGCAGCAGGATGGGCTCGCGAGCCTGGCTCGCCGAGCCAACGAGTGGGCTCGCCGGGCCGACTCGTTTGGCTCGATCCCAGACAGGCTCGCGAGCCCAAAGATTGGGCTCGGCTTGGCTCGGCCAGCCTCTTGGGACCGGGCCAGGCTCAACTCGCTACAGTAACGAGCCGAGCCAAGTTTGGTCCTCTACTGTAGTGGGCCGAGCAAGCGGGTTGGCGAGCCAGCCCGCCCATTAAACAACTCTACACCAAACTAAAGTACATAAAATGAAGTACAAAATATAAACTAAAATGACGGCGATGAGACATCGGGTGGGACATTGTCGTCATCAGCCTATATCCAATTTAGGATGATTTGCCTCATATCTCTCTGTGTGACGACACCTGACCCGATCGGGGTCGGCGAGCAATCACTCCGGACATTTTAAAATGTGGTATTTTTTTTTAAAACTTTTACTCTTACTTTTAAAACCTTGACTGAGAACTTACAGAGAGAAAACCTTCTCTGGAGCTGAAGACTAGAAGATAAGTTAAAAATCGGACTACAGAAATAAATGGTAAAATCTGTGGACAACAGAAGCCGTGGACATTTGAAATAAAGAGCAGAATGGACGACAGAAAAAAAAATAGAATAATTAGAAGACTTAAAACTAGAGTGGACAACTGAAATAGTCAACAGAATGGACAACAAAAGTGCAGAAGCTGTGGACGACAGAAGTGGACAACTGAAATAGTCAACAGAATGGACAACAAAAGTGCAGAAGCTGTGGACGACAGAAGTTAAAGACATAATAGTTTGGACGTTTAAAATAGAAGGCAGAATGGGCGACAGAAATGAAAGACAGAATGGACGTCAGAAACGGAAGGTAGAATGGGCAACAAAAATGAAAGACAGAATAGTTTGGACGTTTAAAATAGAAGGCAGAATGGGCGACATAAATGAAAGACAGAATGGACGTCAGAAATTGAAGGCAGAATGGGCGACAGAAATGAAAGACAAAATAGTTTGGAAGTTTAAAATAGAAAACAGAATCTGTGGACGACAGAAATGGGTGACAGAAGCTGTGGACAACTGTGGGCAGAAGCTGTGGACAACTGCAGAACTGGACTATACAGAATGCATAGACGACTATTCACAGAACAAAATGGACAACTCTTTTACAGAAGGCGTGGATGACTGTTTTACAGAAGGCGTAGATGACTGTTTTCTTTTGGAAAACTTGAAGACTTGAAAACATAAACATATACTCCGCCGATCGATCGGCTACCCCAGGCGATCGATCGGCTACCTCTTTGTTTGACAACTTACTTCAAAACACAGTTTCAAAATATACTTGAAAACATGACAGAAGTTCAAAAATCTAACTGTATGGATAGCTCTAAATCCCAAGACAATCCATGCAGAACCTAAAAGAAAAGACTCCAAGCAGTTCCAAAATATTTCAAAATATACATTCAACTGTCAAACAGAGGTTTTAAAACATCAACAGAAAGTTTATACATCGTTTTAAAAATTTTAGAAGCTGTACAGAACTTGACATACACTTCAAGAATTCACCAAACAGAGGTTTAAAAACATAAACACAAAGTCTACACACATGACCTTCACTTAAAAAAAAACTTCACCATCTTAGGTCAGAAATACGTCTGGCTGCCACAACCAACCCCCGCAAGCTCGTGTCACCAACCACATATTCGTCGGCCTGAGGCACAAAGTCCTCATCCACGGGATCTGTACCTACATCAGGGAGTTCAACTATGAGCGTAAAGCTCAGTAAGAACATATAATGCAGTGATGCATATGCTATGCATGAACTTTCAAAATACAATGACATTACATTACATTACGGGGTATAAGTGGGGCTTATAGAGGAACTGACACAGGGGGTGCACTATCAGGCACGGTGCACTATCAGGCACATTACAGAGATATAGTACAGTAATACATAACAGAATGCCAGTCCCTGCCCCACACTTAACCGAACATTACATTACAGGTTTTATCTTTCTTAACTTCAAACCGTGTGCAGAAAACATTTGCATGACTTTCGGGAAAAACATGTATGCATGAACATTCATTGTGCACAGACTTTAACATTCTTAAAGAAAACAGTTCAAAATGCACAAATAACAAGAAATCTAAACCATGCATTGAGCATGGCATTAAACTTACTTATGGCCAAATCATCGACCTAACTAGCCAACGATAACCCGACGACATTTATAGCCTAGTATCTCTGTGATGTAGGGCCTTAAGGGCCAACCTACGTGTATGAACTTACCTGTTGTCCATGAAGTTGCAAGCTTTGTTTGTGCTGCCACGGCGAGTCACAAACCTACATCATGCACAATTGAACATTAACCCTAAACATCAACAAAACTAATAAGTAACTAACCTAAACTTGTTAACTATCTTAGAGGGTTACCTTTACTGAAGAAAACAGAAGACAACAGGAGAAACAAAAATTTTGGAATTTGTCTCAGTCATCTGGAAGAGAGAAAATAGAAAAGTGCATCACGTAATAGTGAAGAGAAGAGAGGAAGAGGAAGAGAGAAGGCATGGCTTCTTCCACAAGCTTGTCAAGTGTAAATCATCCATTGCCTTCCTCCCACCAACCTTAATTGGCTTTCCATTTTGCCCTTCCATTGATTTCTAACAAATTGTTTTGTTTTGGTTGCCCCTGGTTCGGTTTTCTACTAACATCCCAACACATTCAAAACAAACATCCACTACATTAATAGCAAAATAATCTCGTACAATAACTCAAGGGATAATTACATGGCAAATAATTCTCGTTTAATAATTCAAGGAATATTTTCATGGAAAAAATGTCGGGTGTTACACTCTGGTACTTCATCATACCTTTAAGGTACTCTATCACCTCTGTATGAGACTCCGTCTGTCTCACTTCTATTTGATGGAGTTCGTCTGCGAGAGCCTCTATCTTTGTCCTACTAGCCCTCTGAGGAACCTCTGGGTGGACCCCTAGGGGGACCTCAGTCGTGTCATGGCTTCCTCCAGAGAAGTGCATCCAGAGAAGTGGAGGCCACCTAATCTCCTTTCAGGGTCTAAATTCGGTCGACTTCAACTAGGCCCATCCGAATCAAATGAAGCTTGCCAAATACGTCAGCGGATTGCTGCGATTTCATCTACCCGATGATCTTCTTAATCAACACACCGTAAGACATGTTCTTATTTCGTGTCAGCCCTATCTCACCCATGTGACTTACAATCACAAAGAGATCCATACTGCTAACGAGATCTGATGTCCATGCCACAGTAAAAGGTTGTGGGACAACATGTTGTGAACAACCCAAGCTTTGACATTTAAGTCTCTGCTTCTTGGCTTAACGAACCTCATAATGTCAAAATTGCGATGAATTTGCCTAATAAACTCTATTCCCTCGGCCGATCTGACAAAATGGCAGTCCCGAGAAACATGGTAGTATCTTTCCACCATTTCTCCGGCAAACCCGATCAACTCATTGACCATCTCTGTAGTAATCTCATTCTCCGTACCCAGGATATACGTCTTTATAACTCTCAACCTCCTGGTAAAGCTCAAGTTTGCATAAAATAGGTAAACAATTCGGTCGCAGCAATCACTCCGCACACTGTAGACCTCGTGCAGGTCCATTCTGTCAAACATCTCCTACATCTCCAAGTACTCCCAACCTTTAAAGTCAATGGTCTTCGAATGCATCACCGAGCGGTGAAACAGATCCAACCCAAACTGCTCTTGACATATCTGATTGCAAAATTCAATCGACAAGAACACAAACTGATTTTGCAGCACGTCTGGCATTGACGGTGCCCGACGTTCCTTTGGGCTACCTTGTGCCGGACCTCCTTGTGATATTGACGGTGCCCGATGTTCCGTCGACCCAACCTTTCATCTAATTAGGGGTGAGCAAAAAAACTGAGAACTGAAGAACCGAACCAGAACCGATGGGTTGGTCCGGTTCTGGGCGGTTTTGCATTACCAAATAATAACCATTGGTTTTTTTTTCAAGAACCGCAGTTATTGGTGCGGTTCTCGGTTTTGGTGGCATAGTGTTTGTAGAACCGGACCGGCCTGTTAACATTTTTTGCACAGTTTTTTTTGTCATGCCCTAAAAATCGAACTGTTTCTGAGTTCTGGCTTTCATATTTCTTCGCTTCGCTCGAGTCCTCGTCTCCTCGATAATCGACTTCCCTGTTTCTTCGCCTCGCCGTGTGGCCCGTGTCTCTCGCAGTCGCCTCGCCGTGTCTCTCGCGCCAGCCGCCAGTCGCCTTCGCCGTGCGTAGCTGTATCTCGCCGTCTCTTCCAGTCGCTCTCGCCGGCTGGGTGTTCGCACAACAAGGTATTTTCTCCTCTCCCTCTGTCTCTGTCTTAAACATAGCTTTCCTTTAAGTTTGTAAAATTAGAATGTTAGTTGGTATTGTGCTCATTGTTCTTGACAATATGGCAATATTTCCTTAGGCTAGTGAGTTGTTAGGTCTTGAAATTCTCGATATATGGTAGCTCTGTGAAACTGAAACCATGTTGATTTTCCTCTTTGGCTACTTAATTTGCCTTGCAATTTTTGGATTTATGTAGTTGGTTTCTTGGTTTTGCTTAGTGGCCCCGCCCTATCCATTATAATCAGCTCATTAGTAAGCAAAGCTTGCTTGTCTGGGTAATTTTAGTATTTCAGTTAGTTTTGAGTATAAATTTTTGGGCTTTCTGGTTTATGTAGTGTTTGTTTGAAACTACAGTTAGCTTAGGGACCCTCCGACATCATTTTGTGATTGCTAGGAAGAGAGCGATTGTCAAGTGGAATTTAGGTTGGAAGCTTTGTTTTAGGAAAGAGTTGTAGAGTGATGTTTTTTCAGTGGAGCTACTCTCTAATAAACTGCTTGCTTTAGTTAAAAAAAAAAAAAAAAAAAAAAAAAAAAACGGGAGGACCAGAACCGGACCAGAACCGAGACAAGAATTTTGGTCCGGTTCTTGTACGGTTCTGGAAAATTTTTTTGGCTTATTGGTGCAAAAAATTAAAACCCGAATTTAGTGGTCCGGTCTTAAATTTTTCAAAAACCGGACCAAACTGGACCACGATCACCCCTACATCTAATAACCAATCTTTCAGCTATTTGAAGGGGATTTTTGGGAATTTAGGCTGAATTTGTGATTTGTGGAATTTGAATTTTGAATTTTTAGGCTTGGATTTGTGAGGTTTTGGATGAAGATTGAACGAAACAATTGATAATGGAGAAATGAACAAGGTGGGGCATGAATCGGTCGGATTTTAGAAAAAAAAAATGCAAAATGGCCGAGATGATTCGAATTTTTCTGAAAGTTTTGCGGGTTCGGGTATCTGTTTCCTTATATACTGTCGGGGAATGGACGGCCATTGTAGGGGTGGTGACCTTCCGTTCTTAGCCCTAATTTTAACAACGGACGGCCGTGTTCTTAAAATGGTCGTCTGTTCCCGTCCCTGATGATGAAATGAGCAGCCATTTTCAGAACAAAGTCGCCCGTGCTTGTAATGCTCCGTGGAACTGACGGCCGTGTCTTGAATAACGACCATCGATTTAGGAGTCTCGTGCACCGCACGTCGAATGGACAGTCTCCACCTCCTAATCGTCTGGCCGATCCGCCAGGGTTTGATTTGTTAGGTTTTAGATAGTTTAAGGTTTGAATTGTTAGGGTTGATAGTTTAGGGTTTGGTTTAACAAAAACTCATAGTTTAGCCTTTAAATTGGAAAAAACCTTAACTCAATATCTTGTCCTTTATCATCCAAAAGAAAATCAAATTTTTAACTTAATTCCATGAATGCCGAAAATCTAATGAGTTAAGGTAATTAAGGTGAGTTAAAATGACTAATACCAAAAAATAATGTTAGACAATTGATGAATTTTATCAAGATAAAAATTGCAGAGTTTTGCTAAAATAAGTAATTAAGGTAGTAGTTGTCTCCTACTGCTGAGTTTGAGAGTAAAATTGTATTTATCTAAGAAATTACCATCTATTGCATGGATTTTCACAATAACTTATCATTTTGGATGGTTGTCAAATGAAGATGCTTTATTTGCTAACTTTACCATTCCAAATAAGGAGTTAATTGCAACCTATATAGATTCTTCTTTTATATATCTAGCACAACTAATCCCAATAAATGACATAGTCTTTGAGTATGTTACAAGTTATTTTCAAGCAATCTACCTTCATTTTATTTATTTAATAATCATTTTATGGTAATTAGGCTTTCACTGTCAGTGACATTGTTTTTTTCTTGGCAATTAAGAAAAAAAAATTTAAACTATGTGGTGATTAATAAACTCTCTCTTAAAATATATTTGTTAAAAAACTTACTCTTTAACTATGCTCCATTAATATAACAACCATTGTCATCCATATTTTCATTAAATTTTGGTAGTGTTGGAGCTCGGTCTTAGAGAGAGGGATTTCGCTCCGTGAATTATTTTGTTGGAGCGGGAGCCCACTCTCCAAGACTGAGCTCTCGGTTATTTTTTTCTTTTGGAGTGGGATCTCGCTTCTCAGGACTGGGCTCCTGCTCCAGAATCAGTATATACACAGTGTGTAAAGCGAGAGTCGGCTATTGAAGAGCGGGCTCCCTCTCTTAGACATTGTCTCTAGAGTGGGATCCAACTCTCCAAGACTGGACTCTTGCTCCAAAATCAGTGTAGTCTCGGAAGCGCGAGTCTGCTGTTGAAGATTGGGCTCCCTCTCTTAGACATTATCTCTGGAGTGGGATCCCACTTTTCAAGACTGGGCTCCCACTCCAGAATCAATTTATAGACTGTCTCTGGAGTGGGAGCCCGTTGTAGAAAAGAGGGCTCCCTGTAACGCTCCGAGTTATATAAACCCGGTTTGTTACTCATAACTCGAACATAACCAAGGAACTTCGCTCGACATTCAAAATTTTACATTTTCCAAAAAATTCAAATCGTTTAAAAACTTGCAGCGGAAATCATTTAAGCAAAAATAGAGTTAAGCAAAACTATAAAAACAACGTTTGAATAATCGGTTAGATTATTAAGAAATAATCGACCATGGTTGTAAATGTTTAAATCGTGAAATACTTGGAAAGTTATAGAAGTCAAACGTATCTACCGCTGAGCAAAGTCAACGGAAGAGACTAAAACCGAAAACAGAAGGCTTTTTCCAGTGACAAAACGACAAAACTTTGACTACATCATCCGGTGGATTCAACCAACGACATCCACCGATGACTAGACGACAAAAGCTCCTTTTCTTTCTCGAGACAGAACAAAACTGAATACATCGCCCGGTCACTAAGTGACAAAACCCATTGCCCGCAGCCACCGGTCATAAGACGACAAAAGTCTTCCTACATCTTCCGATGACGTCAGCCGGATGATTTCTTTCATCCGATCGACTAAATCTCACATCCACCGGTGACGTCAGCCGGATGATTTCCTTCATCCGATCGACTTTATCTCACCTCCATCGGTGACGTCAGCCGGATAATTTCCTTCATCCGATAGACTAAATCTGCCGGTAGGCAAAAACACAAAACATCCACCGGTGAACTTCATTCACCAATGGTGGAACTTACAAACTTTACTCAAAGTATTCAAAACAACATGACCCCAAATAACATCTGACATTCAACAAATAACCATTAACAAAAGAACAACATCTGTATCCTCGACATAACTTTGGAAATAATAAACTCCAACTACATTTAAATCACGTTTTCTTTGGCAGAGAAGAAAATCCCGAGGGTATTAAACATCAAATAACTACTGTCATTAAATTCTTAGCACTCATCAATAAAACACTTAACTACTGAAACTTCACCTACAAACATATGTTAAACCGCCTCATCAGAACACCAAACTGTGGCATGAATGTGCTTCAACAGTTTCGCCTATTCCTCAGTAAATTCAGAGAACTCTCCAGTAGTTACCTCAACACCTATATCACAAAACTCATCTATTAGCCTAATGTTAAGCAAGTAAAGTAATGATGAAATGGAATACTGAAACATAAATCTTAATCATGCAGTTTCTACTTTCACATCTCAGTTGCAATTTCGTTCATTCACTGATATGATCCCTCGGTTCCATTGGGAAGTGGATCAACTTTCACAAAGTCATACATCCTCTTCTCGATTAAGGGGCGGATTAGTTCCCTTAACAGCTGATCTGATCCCTCAATTCCATTGGGAGTGGGATCGGTTCCCCCAAAGTAATAAATCCTCTACTCGATTAAGGGACAGATTACTTCCCTTAATAGCTAATCTGTTTCAATCTGTTCATACCTTGCCATAACATTACTTATAAATTCATTTTCGTATTTCTTCAAAAACATGATGCATGACATAAAGAAAACACTCAAACATGCATAAACCTACTGTTTTGTGATGTAGGCCCGAAGGCACACACATTACTTCACTTACCTAGTTTCCCGAGAGGTTTCTAGTTGCAGGATATTCCAAGAGCTGGCTCACCTAAAACATAAGCACAACATTACTTAAACTTCATTCTAAACATTCGAAAATCTAAGTGGCTAGTCCTGGGAGTTCTTTTCTTCACCATTCCTGATTCCTCGCTAAACCCCCAAATCCCATCCCTCACTCATAGCACTTCTAAAACGCATACATTGTCATCCTTCAGTTACCTAGACACTAAAACAGCGAGTAATCGAATCAAAACTTACCTTGGTTGAATGAAAAAATCGGGCAGGGGAATCGCCTAGAGGTTCCTGCTAAAGAACTGATGGCCGAGAGAGAAAGGGATAAACAGAATGGCGGCTACAGTGCATGAAACCCAAAACCTCTTTCCTTAAATACGTTATCTACTTTTAAATATCTAATGACCCTTTTTACCCTCGTATACTCATTAACTAACCTAATCACTTTTTCTCAAAATTCTTCAAAAATTAGTATATCATAATTTGATAAATTAAATTTGGTTTCATAGGAACCGGGTGCTACAATCTACCCTCCTTAAAAGAATTTTGTCCTCAAAATTCAATACCTGAATAATTCTGGATGTTGGTCCATCATGTCTTACTGGCGCTCCCAAGTTATTTCCTCTATGTTCTGGTTATTCCATAAGACTTTCACTAGGGGAACCTCTTTGTTGCGCAATACCTTCATTGCATAGTCCAGGATCCTTACTGGTTTCTCCTCATAGGTAAGGGTAGAATGAACTTCAATACTCTTTCCTTAAATACGTTATCCACTTTTAAATATCTAATTACCATTTTTGCCCTCGTATACTCATTAACTAACCTAATCACTTTTTCTCAAAATTCTTCAAAAATTAGTACATCATAATTTGATAAATTAAATTTTGTTTCATAGGAACCGGGTGCTACACTCTCGCTCTTAGACATTGTGATATACCTTGGAGGCCTATGACTTGTTCTCAAACCAATCTACGATCACCAATTAATCTTTATTCTAACATGTTTGCTAGTTTTGCAGGTGAAGGCCTTTTATAGCTTGGAGTGAGAGTCAAATTCTCAAGACATGGATAAACCTACATATGTTCTCTCTTGGGAATCACTTCTAGGATCATCTCACATTGAAGAGGGAATTTGTCTTCCCGAAAGCAAATCCTTGTAATCAAGTGTTTTGTGCATTTTTTTGGTTTGTGGCAAACATTGACATTTTTCTTGTTTAGCATGCTTGCATAGTAGCTTTTAGGGTAGCATGGGTGGCCTAGGTTTGGTGTGCACAATGGTTGTCTCATGCACATGGCCGAGAGATAGCGCACGAAGGGTCGACTGGCGCGCGCAGAATTAGGCGAGCTCGAGCCGCATGGATGGGTGACGTGGTCGTAAGGAAAAGCACTGGCAGCGCACGCATGGATGGCTAGCCTGGCCAGGCCAGTTCCATGGGCCGATGATCAGTGTACGCAAGGATAGGCCATGCAGCCGAGCAATGGCCAAAGGAATTATTCTAGAATTTTTCTCCAGCATTTTGAATCCACACCAGCTCAGCCACGTTCTAGCATGTACTAAGGACCAATGGAGGGATTCCAAGCTGTCCATGCAAGGATAAGCACATTGGATGCCGAAGCAAGGAGGTGCCCGTGCGCGTGTAGCCGAGACCCGAGCCCAACTGATCTTTTCTTTGTTCTTCAGCCATTACCTTTCTTTGTGGCCGAAACCCTAGCCATCCTTAGGAGATATTTAAGCACATTTTTTCTGCATTGTAGGGACACTTTTTTTTATCAATAGAAAATTGAGGTTTTTCCTTCAACTTCAAAGTGTTCTTCGGCCTTCAAGGTAATTGCCTCGGTATGTGATATCCGAGTGGAGTTTCGCCTCCTTTGTCCTCAAAGTTCATGGTTACTTGGTGGCTCTTAGAGACATCCTTTCTTTCCAATCTTTCAAGGGTTGGAAATTAGAAGAATGGTGGAAAACCAAGCCTAGTGTGCTGGAGCATTCTTTCTTCCTTGAAGGCCTCATTATCTGAAGGTGCCATAAGTTGCCTATCGGACCAGCCGTGGGTGTTCTCTACATAACTCATTCATCTTGATGATTTTCTACTTGAAATTTTGAGGGCTTACTCTCCACTCACCATGTAAGTTTCCCTTAAAGTTTCATAGCACTTGGACCTAATTTGATAAAGTAGTGCGTACTATTTTGGGGTCTTTTTTGGATTGAGGCGAGAGTACCGAACTTTGTGTTCGCTATTGCTTTAACTTGGCTTTTGTAGGATCAAATCACACCACATTGTCTCTGGAGAGCTAGTATCATACACTCAAATGTTCACTATTATGTTAGATCTATAATTAGGCTCGACATCTTTAGTATATTCGATGATGATAAAACTTCTAATGGAAATTTTGATATGGTGAGAGCTTAGATTGATAATGTCCATTAATGGAGGAGAGTTACAGGTTTGAAGCGTGTTCTAGATTGGATGGAACATATGAAGCTGCAGATCTTTTGGAGGAGTTTTGGTTTTTCAAAAATCTTTTTAGCATAAAATGAAGCAATTTGAAGTCTAAGTTTTAGATTTTCCAACCAAATTTTTGAAGAGAAATGTCTGAGAAGAGTGCAGGTAGTGAAAGTTCTTCATTAACATTGAATCCACCGTCTTCTCTACCTAGTTATATAAAAAGAAGAAAATTTAGAAGAGGGAGAATTGACAGTAACACCAGTTCAAGCACCTTTCATGGAAGAACAAGGAGAAGCTCAAGCCAAAGACAGTAGATGTAATGGAAAGCATAAAAACAGGTAGCGAAAATAGCTAAGAACACCATCATTACCGTCGTATTTTGGAAGAGAAGATCAAAATCAATTTGTACTAAAAGAAACAGAATTCAGTTCGAGAAATTCAACTCAAAAGAATGATTTTCAGTTCATCTTTACAAAACACAAGGTACTACGACATTCGAGAACCACAAACTGAACTCCTAAAATTGAAATGAGAAATTTTCTGTCTATAATTCACGATTCCAATTTCTCAAAATGTAGGGAAATGCACAAATTTCTAGGGAGTGTACACTTATTCTAGAGTAAGAGCCCGCTCTTCGATAGTGGGTTCTTGCTTTAGACATATTGTATATATGGATTCTGGAGTGATAGCCTAGTCTTGAAGAGCAGGATCCTGCTCCAGAAGGAAAAAAAAAACGGACTAGGAGCTTGGTCTTGGAGAACGAGCTCCTGCTCTAACACAATAATTCAAGGAGCAGGATCCCGCTCTCTAAGACCGGGCGTAGTTTAAGAGTGAGTTTGTTAACAAAACATAGTTTAAGGGTGAGTTTGTTAACCAACTCGTAGTTTATGGTTTTTTTGTTAATTACCTTTTTTTTCTTACATAAAGCATTATTTCCAATAAAATTGTTTCTTTTTCATTACTTGGTCATTGCATTAAATTGCTGATACAATTATTTTCTTTGTTGATTAGAATGTGTTTAGAAAAATTAAGTGTCTTGTATAGACTACAAATAATATCCATGGTTGTTCCTTAAAGAAAAATTTATTAATAATATTATCGGGATGATTTTATGTTTGGTTTTTTAAACAAGAGTTTTTTTGTTGGCGTTCATTTGAGACGTAATATTCACAATGCCTCCAATACTTTCATGAGTGTGGTGTTTATTCTTTATAAATTTTGATTCTAATTTCATTATCGATAACATGTCAATGTCTTCTAGCTTTTACCATTCTGTACTTTGATTCCTATTCTTTATAGATAAAAGGGTCAAGTTTAGTCACTAATTTGTTGACAATATGAATTCAAAATGATCTTACTTATTTATTAGGAACTCACTAGTGAGTTTCATATCACCTGACTCTCTAGTTAAAGAAGGTTTGTGTCGTGAGTTTCACAATGTGACACAACTCTATCAAGTCGCCAACAAATTTTGTGACATGTGTGGGGAGCATAGTGAGTGTGAGCATCGAAGTGAAGTGCAGACATGCACATAATAAGTTGTTGAACCAAATGAGTTTGGGGATGATTTTATGCCTTATCTTGGTATACATTATTTTGTTGCACTATATTATAACTATAAAAGTATAAAAAAATAACATGAGTGTAGGAATGAGATGTATGTAGGTGAAACAATAACTAAAACAACGTTGAACAAACATAAAGAGATTGTCTCCTAGTGTAGAAGGCCATAAACCTTTAATGGAGCATTATGATATGCATACCTAGACATTGAATGTATTTTGAGTGTCACAGTTGGGTATGTTAGACTATGACGATAGAGATACTTTAAGAGTATGATTGAGAAAAAGTTCTAATGAGAGAAATGTAAAAACTGTCATTTTTATAAATTCAACGTGTTAAATTTTTGCATTTTGACTGTTAACGTGTTATGAGTTGACTCGTTTTGTCGTGTTGTGGTCACATAAGATTTTTTGGTCAACTAGTTAAATGCCGTGAATTTGAGAGTTACCACTTATTTAAAACATGAGGAAAATTGTGTTCGGTAAATTAAAGTTACCTCGGATTGAATTTCGAAAACGTTCAAAGTGGTCGAATAAAAAATGACAGATTTTTGCTTAGTATAAATATTATTTTTAATTATTTATATTAAATAAAGAAATGTAAAATTTTAAAAGTAAGGAAGGAAGGAAATCCTTCCTTTCCTTTCCTTATGCAACCGAGAGAGAGAGAGAGAGAGAGAGAGAGAGAGAGAGAGAGAGAGAGAGAGAGAGAGGCAAGCATAAGTGATGTGCCAAGAGGAGCCATCACTCGATCGTGAGCCTTTAACTAATGAGTGTGCTCTTTTTGTAAGTGAATCATCTTTTGAAGATTTGTGGTTGGAGCCAAGTGCATTAGACATGGAAAAGCATTTACACTTGCTAACATGGGAGCAACCCTCGGCCACTCCAAGAATGAAATAAGGAATTTGTCTTCCATGAAACAACTTGTTGTAATTGATGACTTAGATTGTTTCTTATTAGTTGCTTTTACCTTCTTGTTGTTTGGCCGAACACTCTTAGCATTAGGGGCCTCATTTTAATTGTGTTTCGTGAAAGAGGGGATCACTTGAAAGTGACACTTGGAGAGAATGGTGACTTTGCCAAAATTGGCTAAGCATTCATGTACTCGGCTAGGTGTACTAGCCGAACACTCCCCCTTTTGATCCCTCTTGTGGCTGCTCTTTGGAACCCTAATTGTGTAAAGGGAAGTGGTACTTAAACCACTATTTTGGGCTGCTGAAGGCAGCTTAGTTGGAATAGAGAATTGAAGAGACATTTCTTCCCCAAAACCTTGAGCTTCTCAGCATCAAGTCTTCAACCATCGGTGAGTCATATACGGTTGTGTTTTTGTATTTGGTATCCATTTTGTGAGAGTCAAAGGGGCACCATTTCTATTGCGACCTTCTTCCTCCTTTTGTTGGCATGGAGAATCACCAGCACGGTTGTATTTCAACTTTCATCAAAGGCTAGTTGGAGTGTGTAATACCCGGCTTTACGGGATATTAATATTTTAATATAAATGACATTTTTGTAAATATGTCAAATCAAGCCCGTTTTGTAAAAAGAAAGAGTTATTACAATCCTAATAATTAATATGGATTTTAGGAAAATTATGGAAATTTTAGGAGTCGTGACGCTAAATTACGGGAATTACGTTTCTCGTAATATAAAGGACGTTTTAGTAAAAATAGTGTAACACCTAGTTCCATTGAACCAATTTACCTTGTCAAAATAAAGTGTATAATTATGGGGGGGATTGTGAGAGTTAGTAATTAGGGTAATGTGTGATTAATGTAAGGGCATTATAGTAATTAGCTAGTAATAAGGGAAAAACATATTTAAGGAAAGCGTTAATGTGGTAGCCGCCACTGTTCACCATTTTTCTTTTCGACTCTCAGCTCTTCAGCTCAGCAGAAAGCTTTAGGAGATTTCCCTTCGATTCCTCCAGCGATTTCTTCGACTTAGGTGAGTTCCTTCATTTTCCCTTAAGACTTGACGGTTATTAAACCGTGGGAGTGCAATGTATGTGTTTTGGGAGCGTTGTGGGTATGTCTAGTTTCTGGTTTAGTGCAAAATTGGGAATGCACGATGATCTGAGCTCCCAAACTAATTTCCTTAGACTCCTGGATAGTTTAGAATGAAGTTTAACTAATATACTATCTACGGTTTTAGGTTTGAGCAAAACCCGAAGTGGTTAGCAACCAAACAATTTCCAGGAATCCAGGTAAGTAAAGTATGCATGTGCTTTCGGGTCTACATCACAAAACAGTAGGGTTATGTATCTTGTGAATGATTTTGTATGTCATGCATCATGTTTTTGAAAGATTACGAAAATGAATTTCCATGTAAGAACGGTAAGGTATGAACTGAATGTGACAGACAAACTATTAAGGGAACTAATCCACCCCTTAACTTATGAAGGGATTTATAACATTGCGAGAATTGATCCCACTCCTAAGGGAACAGAGGGATCAGATCAGCTATTAAGGGAATTCATCCGCCCCTTAATCGAATAGAGGATATATAACATTGGGAAAATTGATCCACTTCCCAAGGGAACCGAGGGATCAGATCAGCTTATGAATGAATGTGAATGCAACTGAGATGAGAAAGTAGAAATTGCATGTTTAGGAATTTATGTTTCAGCATTTCATTTCATTACTGCTTTACTTACTTAGCATTAGGCTAATAGATGAATTTTGTGATGTAGGTGAAGAAGTGACAGCAGGTGGATTCTCTGAGTTCATTGAGGGATAGGCTGGTTGGGGGAGCATACTCATGCCACGGATCTGGTACTTGATGAGGCGGTTTAACTGATGTCTATTGGAGTGAATGTTTAGTTGACAATGTTTCGATTTAAATAGGTTGAGTTCTCATGACAGTAGTTGTTTCAATGTTTTGGAAATGTTTTGAGTTTTCTTTTCTGATAATAGTATTCTGTTGAGATTTGATGTTGGCACTTGCTGGATTTTTGAGTAATGCATTGGTTAGAATTGTTTTTGAATGATTTCAGTAATGTAAGTAGATTCTTTTCTGTAGTTAGAGTCGTGTTGTATAGCAAGGAGTTGTAGGTATGTCGCTCTGTTCTCTATCGGTAGATGATGTCTATCGGTAGATGTTGAGTTATAGTTATGTCGTCTATCGGAAGATGTCTTCAGTAAAGTCATCGGATGATGTTTCAGTAAAGTTATCGGAAGATGTCTTCAGTAAAGTCATCGGATGATGTTTCAGCAAGGCTATCGGAAGATGTCTTCAGTAAAGCCATCGGATGATGTAAGTCTAATTCTATCGGAAGATGTAGATTTTGCACTATCGGTATGAGTGGGTATTATGCTTTGTCGTTTAGTGATCGGTTGATGTTGGATAATTGATTTATCCGGCTGACGTCATCGGTAGATGCAGCCCACCGAGAGATGTTTTCGCTTCCAACTCTTCTGGTCCACGTCATCGGTAGGAGCCTTTTATTTGCTGTTTCTGCTTCTTCCGTTGACTTTATCCATCGGCAGATGCTTTTGACTTCTGCGACTTCCCAAGTATTTCACGATTTTGTTTTAACCTCTATTTCTTTTCGGGCCGATTGCTTCTTACATTCCAAATGATTTCCGCTGCAAGTTTTAAATGTTTTGAGATTTTAGTTTATGTCAAATTTTGGCTTTTGAGCTAAGTCGAAAAATTTGGTCCAAAGTTTCTTAGTTATCTTCAAGTTTATGAGTAACAAACCGAGTTCAGATAACTCGGGGTGTTACAAATAGTAAACGAGGTCCGTTTTACGAACGGACAGTTTTAATAGAACCCAAATAATAAGATGGATTTATTGGTGAAATAAGGAGATTTGGAGAAATCAAATAGCTAGTCAATTAACGAATCAAAGGATGAAACAAATAGAAAATAAGTGCGAAGGGCAACATGGTAATTTTACAAACCAAATTATATTAAAAACATCACAGCCTTCCCTTTTCTCCAGAATGCTTTTCTTCTCAGGTTTTCCTCCTTCCTCCCGCGGCAAAAATTTCTCCCTCCAGCGATTTCTCACCCGACCTCCGTTTTCCTCTCCGATTGTCTCGATTCTTCGCGATTTCTTCCCCAATCCCGACCCTAGGTATGATTCTATAGTTTTGGAAGGTTATTGTTCGGTTTTTAGAGAGTTAAAATTATTAGGTATACGATTAGGGTTTTGTTAAAAATGAGATTTAAGGTTCGAAATTTATAGTTTTGCCGTAATTAAAGATATAGTGAGTGTATTGGACGTTAATGGACGAAGTTAAACGATGTGTTGAGGAATATTAGGGTTTGTGGAAATTTAGAGATTTTTGAAAAAACTCGTTAACGGTGGTTTGAGGTATCGAGCGTAGATTATTCGATAAAACACCTCGATTAGTTAAATTGGAATATTAGGAAACTCCTTTAGTTTAGGCTTTCATTAATTTGAACGTTAACGGTTCAAACGCATTTTAATGATAATTGTTGTGTATTGCCTTAGGTGAACCCCGCTCGTGGACTGGAGCTAGCCTTGCGACAGACGTCAGGTAAGTCTCCACGACTTGTTTGGCCGATTGGCCTACACCATACGATCTTCTGTTGTTTGAGGAAATTGGAGAATATAGATTGTGTTTGGTGAATAGGTTGGGTAGTTAGTTTTAGTTAAGGGTTATATGTTTATGTTCATTATTTGAATGTTTTAATTATGTTTATAGCATTGCACATGTTCACGCATCATGTTTCTGAAAAGCACGAAAAATGAATTTCTATGCATGTTTTCATGAAAAGGAAAAAGATAATGAAAAGATATAACTGAATGTAATCTGGTCAAGGAGGTGGCGGTGGTTCAGACATGGCTGCTTGGGGAGCATGTTTTCCCCCCAGTTAGATACGAGGGGCTATCCAACCGTGGGATGTGCCGCTCTTATCTAGCGAGAGTGAGGCCACGGTGACGTATCTGTATCTGTAATGAAATGAAATAAAATGAATAGCAAAAAGGTAGGACGCATGTCTTTACAAACCGCATGCATAACATTCACTTGCATTCACATAGACTTACTGAGCCTTAAGCTCACGACTTATATCTACGGTGTAGGTGACCTCTACACAGGTGAGGATGAGATCCCTCCACCCGAGGCATGAACAGTTGAAGAAAGATGACCCGTGGGAGTGTGCTAGGCAGTCGGTGCGCAATTTGACCCATGGGGATGTAGGTATATGTTTTGGGGACACGATATGAATTGTATAGCTTAACATATTAGGATGTTTAGATCTGGTAGTAGATAGGTTTATGTTTGATGTTTTAAACGTGTTGGAAACCTGTTTTATAAACTATTTTGGTGATCTTTAAAATGGGTGAAAATGTTCGATTTTTAAACAGATCCACGAAGTTTGTTTTCACGAAAGTTTATTATGTTTTTAAACACGTTCTAGGATATGTTTTGGGTCGTTTAATTGGTAGGTGAGGAAATGGTAATGATGTATGAGAAGAAATGAAAAGGGAATGAGAAATGAATGTAGGTAAAGCATGAAGTATGCTCTCTAGAAGTGGATTCCAGAGAGGAAATCACAGGGTCGGCGCTCTCTGGAGAAATCCAGAGAGGGTGCCGATCGATCGCCCAAAGGGGCGATCGATCGGCAAGATCGCCCAAGTGGGCGATCGATCGCCCATGATGTGGGGCGATTGATCGCCCCACTATATAGCTTGGGCGATCGATCGCCCATGGTGAGGGGCGATCGATCGCCCCTCCATTATCCTGCTGGGCGATCGATCGCCCCTCTGCCAAAAGGGACGATTGTCCCTTTTGCTCTCTGTTCTGTTTCTTTTGTTTAAAAGTTTTTTGAGAATTGTTTTAAATGTTTTAAATGTTTTATTAAATTGACTTGAGGTTAGTTTTAAACGGTTTTAAGAATATAGACTTCAACGGTTTTAATTCTGATTCTGATTCCGATTTAGAAAGTTTTAATTCCGCACAAACGTCATTAAAGTTTTTAAATGTAAGGATTAAAAAAATAATAATAATACGATAAAAATTAGGATATGGGTAAGGGTCGCTACAGAGTGCCCTTTCCAAAAGGAGTCAAATCTTGAGAGGTGCTGTTATTACCTCTTCGGACTAGCAAGCATTCTTCCGTCCATAACTTTTCATCCACAGCAAATCAACTTCTGATTTAAACACGAATCAACACGAATCTCATGCGCGCCATCCTATCATCTAGTATCAGAGCCGAAGTGCTCCTGTGTTACTTCCTGTTCTGTGATGTTTCGATGTTATCATATAATTTTTTGTTCTCTTTCTCTGTTTTGTTTGCTTTAGTCTTGATTTGTGATAGTTTTGTTGCTGAAAATTGGAGTCTCCTTCGACCAAGAAATTAGTGTAATTTCGAGGAGCATTGTTTGCTAAATTGGGTTGCATATGATGAACATTTTAAGTCCAATCTTTGAGCATTAGCTGCATGTTTAAATGTATTCTTTTTTAATATTATCTTGTTAGTCTGATTAGGCTTTTATTTGTTTCAATTGAGTGTTCGGTTAGTAGCCGAGAGCCTTTACTTTTGTTTGAT
The DNA here is from genome assembly GCA_022432975.1 of Begonia masoniana. Taxonomy (NCBI): domain Eukaryota; kingdom Viridiplantae; phylum Streptophyta; class Magnoliopsida; order Cucurbitales; family Begoniaceae; genus Begonia; species Begonia masoniana. Next base: position 35,003,490 of record CM039505.1, on the reverse strand, counting down.
AGATTTTGTGATTTCTTTGTGTTAGAGTTCTATTTTAAAACTTAGAGCTTAATGTGGAACCATAAAGTAGAACCTTAAGAACCTTTCCATAGGAGGAAACCCGAACCACCTAGGAGAAGAGTTCAAAATTGAAAAGACCTAGATGATGAGTGTTCCAAGACACCTAAACTGATTATAGGTAAGCCTAACTACCAAGAGAAACTCCATAAGCTAAACCGCAAGCTTAAGGATATACATCATCGGATCATGAGAAGTGAGCATTTAGGAGAACCTCGATAACCTCCTAGTAGGAGAAAACCCAAGCGCTTTGGAGAAACCGATTATGCCAACCCAAATCAAAAAACTTCCTTTAACCATGTCCATAAAGCAAGACCTTCTAAAATTTCAATACCTATTTTTGATGGTCAATCAAGTTATTTGGATATCTTTGAATGGATAGATAAGGTAAGGGAGTTGTTTGGACATTATAACTATTCAGATAAAAGAAAAGTCCAACTAGCCACTTGGACTTTTGATGGTTTTGCCAATGTGTGGTGGAACAAGTTTTCCACAAGGAGGAGATTGGATGGCATGGGTGAAGTTTGTACTTGGAGCTTAATGAAAAAGAAATTAGCCCCAAGGCTTGTTGAACAAGAATTTGACCCTCGACACTCCCCAAAAATCATCGACCACACTTGAACCACCACCTCCCCTAACCCAAGTCCAAGATGAACTCATTGAAGAAATCTTAAGTTAGAAGGAGGATGAATTGATAGAAGAAGAAATCTATTATCCCGAGGAGGGTCCATTACTTGAAATGGATGAAGCAAGGGAAGAGCAAGATACCATGGATTATTACTCCTGTGAACAAATGGTTGATGAGCAAGAGAAAGCTTTCACCCATCAGTGAGTCATATTTGGTAGTGTTGTTGTTGTTGGTATCCATTTTGTGAGAGCCAAAGCGACACCATTTCTATTGCAACATTCCTCCTCCATTTCTTGACATGGAGAATCACTAGCAAGATTGTATTTCAACTCTTATCAAAGGCTAGTTGGAGTGCCCTTTCCAAAAGGAGTCAAATCCCAAGAGGTGCTGTTATTACCTTCTCGGACCTGCAAGCATTCTTATGTTCAGAACTTTTTATCCACAATGAATCAACTTCTGATTTTTGGAGGGCATTTCAATCACACTTAAGGTAAAATGTCATTAAAATTTTAGCTCATTTGAAGAAGTTGTGTATTTTCAAAAGTGGAGCATTTTCAGCTAAACCATTTTTTGTTTGACGAGAGTTTTGTGCTTCAACTTCCAAGCCCTAATTAAAGCATGTCAGTAAGTCTGATTCACCAAGTACAAAGGTCAGAATCGTAGTCGTGGGACTTCAAGTGCCAACTTTTGTGAATGAACATTGCAGGTAAGTCAAACCTAAACATTCATCTTAGCATTTGAAGTTTAATTATCGGTTAGAATTCGAGTCTGAAAACTCAAATCCTTTAGTTGTCTGGTGTATTTTGCTATATAAATGTTGTTGCAAGGTTATGATCCGGTTAAGGTAAAAAGTGGTGGGAATGGAGCGAGTTTTTGTCATTCTTGTCGCTGGAAATCACAAAGGTGTCGATCTCTAGGAGAGGTTTGTCGACACTTCAAAGTGTCAATGCTTTGAGAGGTCGATCGATAGGTCTTGGTGTCGACACATCAAGGTGTTGACCCCTTGTGGAGCCAGTCAACTCTTGCCCTAAAGGGTCTACCCCTGCTAAAATAGAATAGAACAATGGTCAACCCTTGTTTGGAATTGTTGACCCCTGCCTATAAGGTTCGACCAATGCAATCGACCCCTGTTCAAATAGCAGTTCACAATGGTCCACCCCTGCTAAGTTCGAATGCCACAGTGCATGTTTAATGGAAAACCATTGACGTAGGGTATTATCTATAGTTTCTTTCGGATTGGATTCCTCGCTTGATATAAGACCCATCTAGTTTTCCTAGTGTTTAAAAGAGATATTCATGGTATTGGCTTATGATAGGTTCTGACGAGATTGTGGATTTTGAGCCAGTACCAGTGGTTGTCGCTCTTGTTCGTAAGAAGAGCGATCATCATTAAGGTAGAAGTTTTATACTTTTTGCATTGCATTGTAGCGCTTTATAAAATTTTATTTTGGTGAGTTATCACCTATGAAAAACTTAAACAGGGTCTGGTCACCACCATGTTAGTTTTTACGTATATGTACATACGTTTTAAATGTTTGCCATTGACACGTGGTATTTCATTTATTTTTGTGATATATATACTGGCGGATGAATTCGGTTGATGGTTTAGACAGTTTCGGTGTTAAAGTATCATGAGGCTATCCCAACACATCTTCTGCTGCATAAAAATATTTTGTTCGCACATTACAGAAATGGGTAATAGGATGATGATGATGTGCTCCTTCGATTTCAAATCCCTAAAATTGATTAAGATATGTTTGTTAATTACGATTTAAGAGTGGAGTTGTCGCTGACCGTTGTTCGTTGGCCACCTAGGGTGACATTGCTGAATCTTGGGATCACAATTGCTTTTACTTCCTCCTCACTCATGAGGTGCTGGCTCATCTTCAGATCACCGACTTTCATTGGTAGTGTTCTGGAGAGGTCCTTGTGTGACCTTCATTTTTCACTAAGAATGATTGTAAATAATAAACGTGATGACCCGGATGTGTAAGTATGTGTACGATGGCTGCACGAACTGGAACCTGGATGACGGTACATCCGCGCGGGCGAATTGAAAGGTGACGGGTCGTAAAAAGGGGGTCGTCACAATCCCACATTGCTTGGGGAAGTATGTGGAAATAAAACATATGTAAAGAGACCCTCCCAAGATAGCAAGACGCGTTTTGGAGCACAATTGACAACGGATCCCATAAGAACTCCGAAATTAAAAGTGCTTCGGCGAAAGTAGTACCAGGTTGGGTGACCGACTAGGAAGTCCTCGCCAAACAAAGTCGTGAGGGGAGGATATTGGGCTACGGCCCAATCCCCAGAGCAGACAATATCTTGCTGGGAAAAGGGGTCGTTTCAAATAGTATCAGAGCCTGTACCCAACCAGAAATGTGGCCAACGAGGACGTTGGGCCCCTGAGGGGGGGTGATTGTGATGACCCGGATGTGTAAGTATGTGTACGATGGCTGCACGAACTGGAACCTGGATGGCAGTACTTCCGCGCGGGCGAACCGGAAGGTGATGGGTCGTAAAAAGAGGGTCGTCACAATCCCACATTGCTTGGGGAAGTATGTGGAAATGAAACATATGTAAAGAGACCCTCCCAAGATAGCAAGACGCGTTTTGGAGCACAATTGACAACGAATCTCATAAGAACTCCGAAATTAAAAGTGCTTCGGCGAGAGTAGTGCCAGGTTGGGTGACCGACTAGGAAGTCCTTGCCAAACAAAGCTGTGGGGGAGGATATTGGGCTATGGCCCAATCCCCAGAGCAGACAATATCTTGCTGGGAAAAGGGGTCGTTACAAATGGTATTAGAGCCTGTACCCAACCAGAAATGTGGCCAATGAGGACGTTGGGCCCCCGAGGGAGGGGGGTGATTGTGATGACCCGGATGTGTAAGTATGTGTACGATGGCTGCACGAACCGAAACCTGGATGGCAGTACGTCCGTGCGGGTGAACCGGAAGGTGATGGGTCATAAAAAGAGGGTCGTCACAATCCCACATCGCTTGGTGAAGTATGTGGAAATGAAACATATGTAAAGAGACCCTCCCAAGATAGCAAGATGCGTTTTGGAGTATAATTGACAACGTATCCCATAAGAACTCCGAAGTTAACTGTGCTTCGGTGAGAGTAGTACCAGGTTGGGTGACCGACTGGGAAGTCCTCGCCAAACAAAGCCGTGAAAGGAGGATATTAGGATACGGCCCAATCCCCAGAGCGGACAATATCTTGCTGGAAAAAAGGGTCATTACAATAAATAGAATGATGAGCTATTTTAATATAGTTGTCTATGTATACAAAGATGTTTTGAATATTGCCCAATTTGTTACTCGTGGAGCATGTTTCTTAAAATGATGGAAAGAGATTTTTTTTTATAAAAAAAATATAATTGTAAATCCATGTATGACATTTGATCATGGTTTGAAATGAAATATAAAAACACATTTTACATGCATTACATTTAGTATAATGTTGTGCAAAATATTTCGCAAGTGTACGAGTCACAACAAGTAATATAGTGTTAAAGAGAGTGTCGAACCCACGAGGACTTGTTAAATAAGAATCGAATAATTAATCTTAATTCTAAATTGAACACACGTTTTTATGATTTTTAATAATTGCAATTAAAATAAATGACTAAAACAATTAAAGTAAACTAAATTAAAATAGCAAAACAAATAAACTGGGATTAAATCAAATTGATAAAAACCTAGGTACTAAGATTTCACCAAAACAATATTTATTTCAGTCCTTCGCAATTATATTCATAAATATTCTCCCTATGTTGATGATCGATTTCACTAAATTCTATTACAATCTCTCTCGAGCATTGCATAGGTTATCTGATTAATGGATTATCACTTCTCAGTGTCAAATCCTGCATTAATCAAATACAATTAAATCAAGAAATCACAGTGATCACACCAATATCGTAACTATCTCTAGCCTACGTATATTCATGACATTAATTTCAGTGCTCGGATATTTATCACCTCTCGGTCTCAAAACATCCCAAACATCAAGTAAAGATTGGCCAGAAATTTACAGGCTTTAAGAACAGAAATTAAATGCGCCAACAATATTGGAAGAAATACTTATAAAATATAATTAAACGAAAAACATAAAAACAAAAATCGTCTGGCTACATCGTAGCCCTAGAGTAAAAAGTTTAGTTCATGCTGATAAAAATAAAAACACAAATAATAATAATGAAATTCATAATTGAAATTTAAAGAAAAGATGAGAAAAAATTAGAATTGATGTGTAGAAATCGCCTCCAGGAATCGCCTTGTGCTGCTGCTCGTCTGCTCTCCAATTCGCTCCCCCTTTTCTCCCTGTTTACTTTAGGTTTTTATGTTCTTTTTCAACTGATCAATGGTTCAGATTTTGAAGGCCTTTTGCTTTGACGGTTCAGATCAAAATCACAAATCTTTCTAAAATTAAATTCACATGTGGCGATTGATCGCCAGAAATGTGGCGATTAATCGCCACCTGTTTTATGTCTCGATCGCCATCATCAATCGCCTCTTCATCAATCGCCTCTTCTTTGCCTCAGATTTCATCTCTTTTGGCGATTGATCGCTTGAATGTGGCGATCAGTCGCCACCTTCTCTGTTTTCTCGCAACTAGCTTATAAAAAATCTGTGTTTGTGGCGATTGGTCGCTAGTATGTGGCGACTAATCGCCACTTCTTCAGTAAATTTTTTTTCTCCGAGATCAATTTGTGTTCTTCTGAGTTCATGATCGCGAGAAGTATGGCGATCATTCGCCACCTTTTCTGGTTCCTCAATCAACTTTTCTTTTTTTCTCTTGTTTCTTCTTATTTTACGCCTTCTTCTTTTACTCTCCTATTTTCAATAAAGTTTGCTGCACACTCACAAAAAACTCATCAAATATATTCATACACTTGAGAAAAACTTATCGAATCAAGTATAAAAAGTATAATTAAGTGTGAAGAATACACACTTATCATATAAGTTCCCAAACAACCCCCTCTTTTTCCAAGAAAGGACAGTAGCGGTTAGCTGCGGTAGTGCGAAAGCTTTCTTGTTCCCTATTTTTCCTTTATTGTTGTATTTGAGTTTTTTTCCTAAACTCTTGGTGATGACTACTTTCTATTTTGGTTTGTATAAGAATGTGTAGACTTGGATGTTGAATGTTTGGACTTTGTTGTACTGTTGAACTTATTTATCGCACTATTAATTTTGTAATAAGTATGTAGACCTATGTCAATCTCGAGAGAAGGAGTGAGGTCCCAGTGTGGAACAGAGAGTTTTTGACGCTAGCTTTGTAAAGGTTCGTTGTGGGTAAGTCATTTTTCAATATGTTTTTAAGTATAAAGGTTAGCGTTTGTTGATTTCATTTTTGAGCTTGGAAACTCGAATCCTTGCGGTATTTTTATGTTATTTTGGCACTTTTGAGTTCTATGTAGGTTGTAATGTCAATTGATGGCAAAAATAGGTGGAATTGGATGGTTTTTCATGACTTTAGTCGCTAGAAACGTCGTCTTTGGTTGACCGCCAATGGAGTTTGGTCGACCAAAGTAGCCCCTTTGTCAGAGGCCAACTTGTGCTGAGGATAAGTCAACCTGTGTAGGGGACAAATCAACCCACTAGTCGACCGCTGTAATGTCTTGTTGACACCAAGATTGTCTAGTAGACGGCTGTGGTGTTTGGTTGACCGCTGCAGTGTCCTGGTCGACACTTGGTCTGGTCGACACTTGAAGTGTCTGGTCGGCCTCTCTAGGTCCTTGGTTGACTATTGTAGTGTCTGGTCGACAGCTATGTTAGTGACTGTTTGTCATTGTCTTCGGTTTGAGTTCCGAGTGTCGATGTAAGATTTACAAGTATTTTATTCTTGTGTAAAAACTACTAACTATGATTGGTTTATTTTTATTATCCCTAGTTATCTGATTTGGGATTTGATGTCGGATTGATATAGGTTTCGACGATGTTCCTTTTTATGACGCTATCGGCAAGTCAGTAACCTTGTGGTCATCGTTGAGGTTGATGTTTCTATACTATATTGCATTTGTGTCACATGGTTTTCAAAATCTTATTTTTGTAGATTGACATCTACGAAAACCCTGACAGGGCCTGGATGCCAGCACGCCACTTTATATATATATATATACACTATATATATATATATATATATATATATATATATATATATATATATATGTATATATACATATATATATACACTATATATATATGTACTGATATTTTACAATTTTAAATTTCAAGTGCAAGGTATTTCTTTTTAAATTGTTATACGTATATGCCTGATTTGGTTGATGCTGGTTTTGGGGCGGATTGAGGCTTTTGATATTAGTCTTCGTTTGTTTTGGGCTGTATTTGGTTGAGTAACTAAAGCAATCGGAATCGATTTGTATACACCTTCTGTGGCGTGAAGGTTGTTGATTATACATTCTAACATTTAGTAAGAGGGCGGTGATGGCGCTGCTTGGTTTTCCTTAAATAGATCACCACCAACAAGTAAAGTTTTCATAGATTTAGTGTGTTCTCTCATAATTGATGGAGGGAGTTGTACTAATGTTACATCCCAAGACCTTGTAGAGAAACTAGGGTTAGAGACAACCCTACACCGGAGTCCTTACAAGTTTAGGAGGCTAAATGATCGAGAGGATATTAAGGTCTCCAAGAAAATGAGTATTGACTTTACAATTGGGGGATACAAGGTGTAACACCTAGGAATTTCCTATATCGTACATATGCCTTGGATTAGACAGTTAGGGTTGCTTAATGTTAATCTAGAGTTTCCCTAAGTTATAGAAAGAAAAGTGCAATTGGAGGAGAAATTTGAGTGAAAACCCTAGGATTGAGTGGTTAGAAATTTTGGTTAAGTTGAAATTGAGCTAAAGGAAAATAAAAGTGAACAAAAGGGAAAGAAATTAGAAGCTTCAACGTTGGAGTGAAGGAAAAGAAGAGAAAAGAGTGTGAAAAGTCAAAAGACAAAAGTATGATTGAAAAGTCAAAAATAGAGGTTGAAAAGTTAATTTGGAATTATGAACCAATGAAAGAAGAGAAGGTAATAGCTTAAAGGGAGAAGCCTTTCACGTTGGAAAGGAGATAGAAAAGTGGTGGGGGGTTGTTTTGAAATTATATAAAATTTTAGTTAGAAAATTAAAAGCAAAAAGTTGAAATTTATAAAAGTTGGTAAATTAAGTGTGAAAATGCAAAAACCTTCTTATTTCTCTCTTTTCTTCCCACGATGACCAGCCACCATTGAAGGCTCTCCCCTCCTTTATTCCATCAATTTTTCAAGGATTTAAGGTTAGTTTTTGATGGGTTTTAGGTTGTATACAAAATAGTAGAGTTTGTTGGTATTTTTAGTGGATTTGGTGGAGTTTTGGAAGAATTTGGAAAACCCTAAGTGGGAATTCCGAATTTATCTTTCCCTTGCTGTATTTCTTTGCTACTTTTGATGGATTGAACCTTAGATATGTTAGTCTAAGTGGTTTAGGTAGTTAGATTAGAGTATTGGTGAAGTTTGTGGAATAATTGGTTTTTATACTTTAGCTGGCCGAATATGTTTGGTGCATTTCGGGTTGGCCAAATTATTTGGATGGTCAATTTAAGCGCTTCAATGGATAGTAGACGTGTAGAGGTTTACGGATTGAGATGGCACGTCAAAATCTGATGAAAAACGAGAAAGTTATGGTCGATTGAAGTTGGACGGTGGAAAATGTAGGAATTTCGGGTTTAGAGTTAAACTTTGAGTTGTTTGTTGGTTTTATGATAGTTAATTTCTTAGAATTTTTTAGATTGGTACTAAGTTGATATTCCTTATTTTTTTTAGGTTAAAGAGCGAGTAATTGGATTAAGTGGGGTAAGCGAGCACGTGCCGAGAAACCAGGTAAGTAGTGGATTGCTTGTGTTTTGCCTTTGGGCCTACACCATGGAACGGTAGGGAATTGTTTGTTTGTTTGCTTGTTTGTTTGTTTGTGTGGTTGCTTTGTCTTGTTTTTTGTTAAGCATTTGTGTGACATGCATTATTAGTTTCGAACTGCGAAAAACACTAGTTTTGAGTATGGTTTTGGACGGTGAGTTTGAAATGGAAAAGGGGTAGTGTGAGTTTGAAACATAAGGGATTGTGTGTGCTTGAAAGGTAAGGGGAATAGTGTAGTGCCATCCTGGGAGCGAGACTCGGATGGAGACACATCTTGGGAGCGGGACTCAGATGTGATTGGGTAGTGCCCTCTTGGGAGCGAGACTCGGAGGGAGACGCATCTTGGGAGCGAGACTCAGATATGTAATAGGTGATTGGATAGTGCCATCTTGAGAGTGAGACTCAGGTGGAAATGCATCTTGGGAGCTAGACTCGGATGTGAGCTAGGGAATAGAGTAGTGCCATCTTGGGAGCGAGACTCAGATGGAAATGCATCTTGGGAGCAAGACTCTGATGTGTAATAGGTGATTGGGTAGTGCCACCTTGGGAGTGAGACTTAGGTGGAAATGCATCTTGGAAGCTAGACTCGGATGTGTGTTAGGGTTGTGGGTTGTGTGAGAGTTGTGTGTGCATGTTTATATATTTGTTTTCCCCTACTTGCTAAGCCTAAACTTACGTGTGTGTGCGTGTTCTATGGTGTAGGTAACGACGCGATTACAGGTGAGCTAAGCGAGTGAGCCAGGACTTGGAAGCAGTTGGATACGCACAGGGCGTGCCGGTGCGGGCAGTTATCGGGGCGTTTCAACCATGATCTTTGGGAAGGTGTGGGTGAAATGGTATTTTGGGATAGTGTATAGTTTTTACCTATTTTAGAGTTTGTAAAATGTGGTCGTTACGTGGGATTTATTTATATAAAATACAGTGTTTTATAACGTCGTAAAGAATGTCTTGGAACTGTTTTATAAAATATTTGATTTGTAGGTTTTGGTTTTTGGTAATTATAGGCGTTATGCCGTTCGTTTTGGTTTTAAAACAAATAACGTCGGGTTCACTTTTCTCTATTTTTTTCGTTATCCGTTTTAAGTTGGTTTCCCGAGATTTTTATGGGGCACGGAGTCGGGAGTGTCAGTAATGTGTGGTTAAATTTTCAGGTGATTTGAAGTTATTTGGCTTGAAAAAAAATGAAGAAAAGTGGGTAAAAGTCGAAAAAGTCAAAAATTGGGCATTTTGGACGAAAGAAACCCGAGAGGGCCTGGTCGCTCGGGATGGGCGCCGATCGCTCAGCCACGGGCGCGATGCTGCGCGCGCGGCGCTCAGCACTACAAAATTTTATTTTATTTATCAAATTTTCTTATTTCCAAAATATTTTAACCCGACTTTTTCCGGCATATTTTAAACGTATTTTTGGCATGTTTTTCAACATTTTTTGAGGGTTCGAAAAACCTGAAAACCGAGTCGAATAATTTACGAAAATTATTTTAAACGTCGTTTGAAACACGGTTTGAATTAGCAAAGTAGCGCACTGAGCCGGGGTGGGTTCGGGGGCGTTACACAAGATCAAAGTTCTTTGTGACGTGGTGCTGATGAGTGCTAGTCACCTTTTGTTAAGAAGGCCTTAGTAAGTTTGGAGGAAAGACAATCAAATTGGCACCACTCAAGTCGGAGCAAGTGGTTTTAGATGAGAAGCTAAGGAAGGAAGGAAGGAAGATCAAATCCCACTCTTTTCATATCTAAGGAGTTGAGGAAATCCATTCTAGAGGGAGGACCTCTAATTTTGATAATGTTTCGAGAAATGATGGAAGAATTAGGTGAAGTCCCAAGAGAGGTTTGAACACTCTTGAATCAATATCAAGATGTGTTCCCTGAAGAGTTACCTCAAGGATTGTCACCCCTTAGAGGTATTGTGACATGCCTAGGAGGCCTATCACACGTTCTCAAACAAAGGCCCTTACTTCAATTAATCTCCTTACTAATGAATTTTTTTTTACAGGTAATGATGTACTTGTAGACTCCACGTGGGAGCCTAGCTTAAAGGACATGGATCAACCTCTTCACATCTTGACTTGAGATGCGCGGATGGACTCCACTCAAGGCCCAAAGGGAATTTGTCTTCCCGGCCTCAATACCGTGTAACCATTTATTTGCATTTATTTTGGCAAACACTAGCCTCTTTGTATTGGCAAACATTTAGCCATTTATTTTGCATGCATGCATTAGATTGCGTGGTTAGGGTTAGATGTATGATGATGGCTTAGTTTTGGTTGGAAATTCATGGTTTGGTTCGCACTTGGAATTACCATCACCCGAAAACCATACCAATCAAGAACCGGTTCAAAGGAGCACCAAGAATGGAAGATTTGGTTCATGAAAGGACTTCATGAAGTGCATACAAGGATGGATGACATGGTATAGTATCACCATTGATCATGGAGGGTGTGGGTGGCAACTCAATCGTCAGATGGCGCGCACGGATGTCTATCTCGACCGTGGATCTTTTCTTCATCAAGTGGTCCATATTTCTCCATTCTTTTCTAATTCCAAACCCTAGGTAGCCACCTTAGGTTTCTATTTAAGCATAGCTATTGGTGTTTGTAAAAAAAACTTTTGCCAAATTAATACAAAATCTATTTTCATTCCAACCAAGTGTTTGGAATTACCAATAGGTAAGCCATGGTTCCTTGAAACCGTGAGGAGTGTGTCTCCATTGTTCCTCAAGCTCAATATTTCTTGGTGAAATTTTAACATTCCATGCTTCTCTCTTGAGAGTCTAATAGGTTTGAGGAAGAAAATAGGTCCCCAAGGTGGTTGTCTCTCAAGGGAAGACATGCACCCGTGGGCATAACATAAGATAGCTCTCGGGTCCGCTTAGGGTTTCTTTCCATACTTTCATCTTACAATCTATATTTTCATTTGTCATTTCAAGTTTTCATCCATCTTTGATGAGGACCGGGGTGCCAACCATGACACTCAGCTCACATTTGGGGAAGCTAAATGAAGAGAAATAAAAATTGCACAAAAACAAGACGAAAACAGAGAAATAATAGAGGAAATGGTGAAGAGGGAAAGAGGGTGATACCGAGCACTTGAGGAGGTGGGTGTTGCTTCAGCAACCTCAAAATAGGCCAATGGTGGATGACGGCGATGAAGGAATCGACAAGGCTGTCCCAGAAGCAAGAATATGCCTCTGGCAGAAACGAACGCCAATGGCATCCACAACGCTCGGCCGAATGGTTTCGCCCACCTTCAGTTTCCACTCATTGACAAAGAGGAGCGAAGACGGACTAAGAGCACCCCTTAGCAACCATGGGTTTGGGGCACAATTGGGTGCCTTCATCTTGGTGCTACACACCGATGAACCACCGAGAGAAAACTCTCTCTCTCTCTCTCTCACACAGAGAACACTCTGAACGAAGAAGAAACTCTTCTGCAATTTCCAAATATTTGATCAATTAGCTAAACGTTTACAATGGAAGGATGAAGCATAAATACAAGAAGAAGAACAATCGGAAGAGAGGAGGAAGAAACTCTATTTAAACATGCAATTTGGTTCATGCTCATCATTCCAATTTTAATTTAACATCAAGGACTCAAAGATTTGACACTAAACAAAACATAGACACACAATAGATGCATCAAAATAGGAATAAAAAATAGATCCAAGAAACATGGCAAAACAGAATTTTAAGTCCAATTTTACAAGTAATTTGGCTCAATTATATCAACCTATCAATTCTAAATTAAGCATCAACTTTAAACAGAATTAAAACAAAGTTTAAAACACAAATCAAAGTATGGTAAAACATTCATCAATATTTTAAATGCTTTAAACACATAAAACAAAAAATTGAAACTCAAAACAATCAATGAGACACAAGACAAAACAAGGCTCGGCCTAGCACTTAATTTTCCAATTTATTCACTAGTCTTAGATAAACCAAGTCCCAATGAATCGATCCAAAAATAGAGGCTTAGCAACAAAGAAACTCATCACAAGAAAAACACAAAAAGCTGTCCTAAACAGTTTAAAAAAAACAGCAAACAACTAGCAAGTTTAAACAAACAATGCACCTTCGGATTGACACAAATTTCTTGGTCGAAGAAGACTCCAAATCAAACCTAAGATTAACATCAAAATCACAGCAACCTATGCTATCAATTGATGCAAAACAAATCCTAAACAAGAATCACAAAACGGAAAAATAATTGACACAAAAATAAAGCACTAAACCACATAAAAATAGCCCTAAAATCCTAAACTGAAAATGACACAATCTACATCCGAATAAACAAGAATCACAAAACAGAAAAATAATTGACACAAAAACAGAGCTCTAAACCACATAAAAACAGCCCTAAAATCCTAAACTGAAAATGACACAATCTACATCCGAATAACCTGAAATTTTAACAGAGGTTAGTCCACAATATGATTAACATGCTGTAAAAAATTTCAAATCAAAATTCATTATGAGTAGAGAATTATGAAAGTCCAAAGTAAGAACAAAAACCAGAAAAAACTAGATTCTAAACAACCTAGATTCCTAAACGTGCTGCTAAACAACTTAGAACAATTTAATCATTAAACATGAAAAACAGAAAATTCAAACAAAAACAAAAAATACAAACACATCCTAACATGCTGGTGGGTGAAACTGAAACGAAACATGACAAATAATAGATGACACAACATCAGAGACAGAAAAACAAACAGAACAGAGAAACAAAAAAATGACAGAATAGAGCAACAAAAAACATACAAAAAAAATAACCACAAACAGAGCAAGAAGGATGACTTCAGCTCTGATACCAAATGATGGGGAAGAGGGAAAAAAGGGTGATACCAAGCACTTGAGGAGGTGGGTGTTGCTTCAGCAACCTTAGAAGAGGCCGATGGTGGATGGCGGCAATGAAGGAACTGGCGAGGCTATCCCAGAAGCAAGAATATGCTTCTGGCAGAAAAGAACGCCAATGGCGTCCACAACGCTCGGCCGAATGGTTTTGCCCACCTTCAGCTTCCACTCATTGACAGAGAGGAGGAAAGACGGACTAACAGCACCCCTTAGCAACCATGGGCTCGGGGCACAATTAAGTAGCTTCATCCTGGTGCTACGCACCGATGAACCACGGAGAGAAAACTCTCTCTCTCTCTCATGGGTCACTCCGAACGAAGAAAAACTCTTCTACAAATTCCAAATATTTGATCAATTAGCTAAATGTTTACAATGGAAGGATGAAGCATAAATACAAGAAGAAGAACAATCGGAAGAGAGGAGAAAGAAAAAACGAAAGAGCGCTGCAATCTGCCCATTTATAGCCGTTGGGTGTTGAACTAGGTAAACCAGATTGGGTCGGATGAACCAAGAAAAAGTGTGCTGGTGGCTGTTGGGCGCGCGCGTTGTTACCTAGGGCGCGCTTGGGCATTGTTGGTGCCCGCGCTGGCGCCTAATGTCTGCGCGCCTGGCTAATTCATGCACGCGTGGCCTTGTCTTGTGCGCCCACCTTGTGCGCGTGTTGCCTTGTCTTATGCGGGCGTTCTGCTGCCCGAATACTGATGCATGCCAGCTGTTCGACGAAATTCCTCAAAGAGGTTCCAACTTGATCTTCGATGCCTTCTTTTGCTCCAAGCCTTGGATCCATCCCACCCAAACTAAAGAAAAGCTAAGCTAAAGTTTGCCAAAAATCACAAAGATTAAGTTTCCTAAACTTAAACAAAGAAAGCTTAAAACATGAATTTGTCTAAGTGAAGACAAATTCCCCCTTTCATTCACACACATTCACAACTCATTCATCTTATTTTTGGTTCAATCATCACTACTTTTCATTCATTGTGTGTGCGGTTTTTCCTAGATTCACTATCACCCGAGCACAACTTGATATTTGTTGTTTTAACACGGTTGGTTTTCAGACCAGCATCGTGTCATATTGAACACTAAATTGACTTACAACTGGGAGTGGTGCTACCAAATCAGCCCTCTTACAGAAAGAACCCGAAAGAGGCTAAGGAACTACACAAGCAAGTGCAAGAATTGCTTGAGAAATGATACATCCAAGAATCCATGAGCCCGTGTGCGGTGCCTACACTATTGGTTCCAAAGAAGGATAGAACCATGAGAATTTGTGTTGATAGCTGAGTCATTAATCAAATCACAATCATGTATAAGTTTCTCATCCTTAGACTTGAGGACATATTGGATGAACTTAGCGGTGCTTCAATCTTTTCCAAAGTAGATTTGAAGAGTGGCTACCATCAAATTAGGATGAATGGAAGACGACCTTCAATACTAAGTATGGACTCTATGAATAGTTAGTGATACCTTTTGGCCTTTCTAATGCCCCTAACACTTTTATGAGACTTATGCATTTCGTTCTTAAAGATTTCTTGGGAAAGTTCATAGTGGTCTATTTTGATGACAATTTGGTTTATAGTTTGGATCTCGATTCATATTTGGGTCATCTTAGACTCTTATTTGATACTCTTCGAGGTACTAAATTATATAAAAATCTCAAGAAGTGTTCTTTTGTGCAATAGAGAGTTCATTTCCTTGGTTTCATCATTACAAAGGAGGGCATCAAAGTAGATGAAGCTAAAATTGAAGCCATTAAGGATTGGCCGACTCCATAAGGAAATTTCAGAGGTAAGAAGCTTTCATGGATTAGTTTCATTTTATAGAAGGTTAATCAAGGATTTTAGTTCATTGTAGCCTCTTTAACCGATTGCACCAAGAAAGGAAAATAATTTCATTAGACTCAAGCTTGTCAACAAAGCTTTGAGTCGATTAAAGAGAAACTTTATCATGCCTCTATCCTTGTGCTACCTGATTTTAACAAGGTTTTTGAAGTATAATGTGATCATTCCGGAATAAGGATTGGAGCATTGCTTATGCAAGAGGGCAAACCACTCGCCTATTTTAGTGAGAATCTCGAGGGGGCCACTTTAAACTACTCATTCGGGCCTTTGAAGTTTGGCAACATTATTTACTCCCGACGGAATTAATTATTCATACCGATCACCAAGATCTTAAGCACATCATTAGTCAAGAAAAGCTAAATAGGAGACACGCTAAATGGGTGGAGTTCCTCAAACATTATCCGTACATCATCAAATACAGAAAGGGGGAAGCAAATATGGTGGCCAACATACTTTCTAGAAAGTATGTCCTTCAACCGAATTGAGTACTAGATTCTTGGGTTTTGAATGGATCAAGCAAGCTTACGAAGGAGACCACGATTTTGGTCATTGGTATGATTTAAGTAAGAACAAGACCTAGTGTGGCTACTATATAATGGATGGATACCTCTTTAAAGGAGGAAAATTATGCATTCCAAGTGGAGGAATCCGAGAGTCTCTAATCAATGAGGCTCATAAAGGCAGTTTGACTAGTCATTTTTTTTTAAAATAAGACTTTGGAAGCCATCAATGAACATTTATATTGGCCACATTTACTTAGAGATGTGCATAAGGTATTGGAAAAATACATAGTGTGCAAGAAGGCCAAGAGCTAAGCTCTCTCTCAAGAACTCTACTTACCTTTGCTGGTTCCGAGTCATCCTTGGGTAGAGGTGAGCATGAATTTTGTTTTGAGGCTCCCTCGCACATCCCGATCAAAGGAATAAATCATGGTGGTAGTAAACCGGTTTTAAAAAATGACTCACTTCATAGCTTGTTTGAAGACGGATGATTCTAGTCAAATAACCGAGCTTTTCTTTAAGGAAGTAGTTTTCATGCACGAAATACCAAAGTCCATTGTCTCGGATAGGGACACCAAATTTTTTAGTTCTTTTTGGAGAACTCTTTGGAGCAAATTGGGCACCAAATTGCTTTTAATACTTCATTTCACCCCCAAATCGACGGTCAAACCGAAGTGGTGAATAGAATAATGGTTGCTTTGCTAAGTAGTATAGTAGGCAAGAAGCTCTCTAATTGGGACTTACAACTTCCCTATATTGAATTTCCCTATTACTGGAGTGTGCACAACACTACTCAAATGACCCCTTTTGAGGTGGTTTATAGCTTTAACTCTCTCACACCACTAGACCTTATCCCCTTACCCATGAAAGACATGGTCAATTCTAGTGGAGCAAGTAAAGCCACACAAATGAAGACTTTGCATGAGAAGGTTAGGAAGAACATTTAAAAGAAGAATGAGACATACATCAAGCACGCCAACTGCGGTAGGAAAGAAGTCATCTTCAAGGTAAACGATTTAGTATGGCTACATTTAAGAAATGAGAGGTTCTTTATCCAAAGAAAATCCAAACTTTTCCCTAGAGCAGATGGATCGTTCAAGGTAGTGGAAAAGATCAACAACAATGTATACAAGCTTGAGAGAATACAGAGTATCCGCCACTTTCAATGTACAAGACTTATCCCCATACATTGGGGAAGAGACTGAGTTAGGAGAAGAAGCATATTTGGATTTGAGGTCAAAGCATCATCACCTGGGGAAGATGATGTACCAAGAGGAGCCATCACTCGATCGTGAGCCAAATCTTTGGCCGATCATTTAACTAATGAGTGTCCTCTTTTTGTAGGAGAAGCATCCTTTGAAAACTTATGGTTGGAGCCGAGTACATTAGACATGGAGAAGCCTTTCCACTTGTTATCATGCGAGCAACCCTCGGCCACTCCAAATGTAACACTCGAAAAATTTTGATAACGTGTGTAGCCTTAGGTTAGGTTATGATGCACGTTTTCCAACATTTTTTGAGAGTTCGAAAAACCTAAAAATCGAGTCAAAATTTTATTGAAAATTATTTTAAACGTCGTTTTAAACACGGTTTGGGTTAGCAAAGTAGCACACCGAGCCGGGGCGGGTTCGAGGGCGTTACACCAAAAATAGAAGAAGAAATTTGTCTTCCTTGAAACAACTTGTTGTAATTGATCACTTATTTGTTTCTTATTAGTTGCTTCTTAGGGCCTTCTTTTAATTGTGTTTTGTGAAAGAGGGAACCAATTGAAAGTGACACTTGGAGAGAATGGTGGTTTTGCCAAAATTGGCTAAGCATTCATGTACTCGGCTAGGTATACTAGCTGAACACTCTCCCTTTTGTCCCTCTTATGGCTACTCTTTGAAACCCTAATTTTGTAAAGGGAAGTGATACTTAAACCACTCTTTTGGGCTGCTGAAGGCAGCTTAGTTGGAATAGAAAATTGAAGTTATTTCTTCCCCAAAACCTTGAAGCTTCTCGACATCAAGTCTTCAACCCATCGGTGAGTCATATTCAGTTGTGTTGTTGTTGTTGGTATCCATTTTGTGAGAGGCAAAGTGACACCATTTCTATTGCAACCTTCCTCCTTTCTTTCTTGCCGTGGAGAATTACTAGCAAGGTTGTCTTTCAACTCTCATCCAAGGCTAGTTGGAGTGCCCCTTTTCAAAAGGAGTCAAATCCCGAGAGGTGCTGTTATTACCTCCTCAGACCAGCAAGCATTCTTCCATCCATAACTTTTCATCCACAGAGAATCCACCTTTGACTTTTGGAGGAAATTTCCATCACACCTAAAGTAAGTTGTCGTTAAAATTTCAGCTCATTTGAAATTTATTTGAAGAAGTTGTGCATTGTCAAAAAGAGGAGCATTTTCGACCAAACTATTTTTGTTTGCCGAGATCTTTGTGCTTCAACTTCCAAGCCCTAGTTAAAGAACGTCAGAAACCATTCAAAGCATCAAGATGATTCATCTTGGATGTAAAACATCAAAATAAAATATCATGCATCAATGTTAAACGTGTAAAATATATGTACATATATATAAGAAGCTGATGTGTTAACAACCAGATCTCGTCAGGTTTTTCATGGGTGATAAATCACTAAAATAAAGTTTTCAGAAAATCGTCCAATGTAGTGGAAAAAGGACAAAAATTGCTCTTGTGCGATACCAGCTAGTAGTCCACAAACTTGCTCGAGCCTAAACAAAGTAAGGATTATGAATATCTCACTCAACACTAAAAGAACTTATGGATGAGTCCTATATGGGGACTAGAAACTCAATCTAGAAAAACTATAAATGTCCACGAACTTATAGGAAGCGGCGTCCAGACCCTGCAAGGGTTGGCACTCAGCACACGGGTCGTCCCTTGTTCATCCCTGTTTGAACATGCATTGATTGCTCAGTCGGCACTTGTAGGCAATAGTCGACCCACGAGTTAACACTTATAGTAAGGGGTCGACGCCTTCAATCAAGGGTTGACCCTTAATTCTTTTGGTTTCACCAGGTGTCGACTGCCGACCCTAGCGGTCGACACTTGTTCTTCTCGGGTTTAGCAGAGGTCGATACTTTAACCATAGTGTCGATCGACCTCCTGGAGAGGTCGAAACCTATTTGCCTATTTTTCCTACAACATCGTACAAAGTGTCCTTCAAGTCGCATGTTGATTTCTACCACATCGTTTTAAGAGAATGAGAGAGAGAATTTACTCGTTGGAGAGGGAGGGGGGATTTGAAGCGGCCGACTCGACCCGCCTAGCTTGTATAGCCAACGAGCCGACCCGTATGATCAACTCACCTACCTTGGTCCCATTCTGGGCTTGGCTCGGCTCGGCCCGCCAATTGAGATCAAGGCAGACTCGGCTCACTAGTGTAGCTACAATAGCGAGTGAGCAAGCGAGCCGGCTTTAGCAGACTCTAGAAGCATTTCTAGTTATCTACATAAGATTCTGCTAGTCCAATCTCGAGATATTTTTCTCATAATTCTACTCCGCTAATCAAATATTATCAACCCATTAATTAGATCATACAATTTTTGTATCTTCTGTTAGACTTAATTGTACAAATTTTATTTTTTGTGAAACCCAAAACTTTATTCATGACATAAGAATCACTAAGAAGAAATAATTGTGAAACATGGTTGAATCTATGAAATCACTGTTATTGTTAGTTTCCATAAAGCATTGTCGAATTTAGGACATGTGACTTTGATCTTCTAAGTCATAATGATTTTTTTCTATAGAGATTTTTTACCTTAATTTCTATATTCTCACAGTGGACGATAGGTCAAGAGAACAGAAGATAACTCACTCTTTGATATAGGAGATCGTGTAAAACCTAGAAATTTCTTATAACGTATATAGTCTTATATTAGGTTAAGTTATGAGAGTTTAACATTAATCCTAGAATTCTCCTAAGCTCTTGAGTGGAAAGTGAAATTGGAAGTGAAAGTTAGAGTGAAAACCATGGAATAGAGTAGAGTGTTGTGTAATTATGTGCTAAGCAAATGGAAAGAAAATAAATAAAAGATAAGTATGAGGGAAAGAGAAGTTTCCACGTGAGGGAGATGAGTGGAGTGAAGGAAGAGGTTATTTTGTAAAAATTAAAAATTTGAAGGTTAAAAATAAAAAGAGGGAAAAGTGTGAGTTTAAAGGGTTGGATGGTTGAAGTCTTAAAAGTTAAAATCTTTATCTTCCGCCCCTTTTCTCCCCACAATTTTGCAGCCTCCATTGGAGGGTTTCATCACCTTCATTTCTTCAAGCTTTTGTAAGGATTAAGGTTAGTTATCTAATGGGTTTTGTTATAGATGTATATTAATGAAGATTTCTGAGGTTTTGTGAGATTTAGTGGATTTTAGAAAACCCTAAATGAGGGGTCCGAAATTTTCATTCATTGGCTGTATTTTCTTGCTACTTTTGGTGGTTTAAACTTAGGATAGATTAGTTTAGGTTGTTTAGGTAGTTAGATTAGAGAATTGGTGGAAGTTGGTGAAAAATTGGTTTTTGGATCAATGTTGCCGATTCTGTTTGGTGCATTATTCGATCGGCTATACTTGTTTGGTTGGTAAATTGAATTAATTCATTGGATAGTAGACATGTAGAGGTTTACGGAATGGGTTGGATCGTCAAAATTTGATGAAAAATGAGTAAGTTATGGCCGATTAAAGTTTGGACACTAAAAATGTGAGAATTTCGGGTTTTAAGGTTTTAGACTTTAGAGTTGGTTTAAATTATTGTTAGATTTAGTTTAGGCATTTCTTAGAATTCCTAGAGTGTTACTAAGTTAATTATTTATATATGCTAGGTTAACGAGCGAGTGATTTGTGTACTCGGAGTAAGCCAGTTAATTATTTATATATGCTAGGTTAACGAGCAAGTGATTTGTGTACTCGGAGTAAGCCAACACGTGCGGAGAAGGCAGGTAAGTAGAGGAGTGTGTGTGTTTTCCCTTTAGGCCTACACCATGGAACGATAGAGTTGTTTGTTGTTTGGTTATTTTATTTTGTGTTTGAGCATTGTATTGACATGTATCATTGTTTTCAAACTACGAAAATACGAGTTTTGAACATTGATTTGAAATGTGAGCGTGAAATGTAAAAGTAGCACGACACACGTGGCATGCGGTGCAGGTAGTTGTCGGGGGCGTATTGACCATTGAATTTCTAGGGAGTGTGGTAGACTGGTATTTTGGATTGTAATTAGGTTAGGAACTGGAACCTTTTTGGTGTGTACTTTGAACTTGTTGTATAAACATTGGTTTTAGGATTTGGTTTAGGAAATTTTGGTTTTCGGAGTGATTGTGTACTCGGAGTAAGCCAGTTAATTATTTATATATGCTAGGTTAACGAGCAAGTGATTTGTGTACTCGGAGTAAGCCAACACGTGCGGAGAAGGCAGGTAAGTAGAGGAGTGTGTGTGTTTTCCCTTTAGGCCTACACCATGGAACGATAGAGTTGTTTGTTGTTTGGTTATTTTATTTTGTGTTTGAGCATTGTATTGACATGTATCATTGTTTTCAAACTACGAAAATACGAGTTTTGAACATTGATTTGAAATGTGAGCGTGAAATGTAAAAGTAGCACGACACACGTGGCATGCCGGTGCAGGTAGTTGTCGGGGGCGTATTGACCATTGAATTTCTAGGAGGTGTGGTAGACTGGTATTTTGGATTGTAATTAGGTTAGGGAACTGGAACCTTTTTGGTGTGTACTTTGAACGTGTTGTATAAACATTTGGTTTTTAGGATTTTGGTTTTAGAAAATTTAACCGTTATGCTACTCGATTTTTCATAAAAGAAAACAATGTTCATTTTCACCCATTTTCACGTTTTAGAGTCAAGTTTCCGGGATTTTCATATGTCGAGAAGTTGAAAATGTTGGAAAAAAGTTTGGGTAAATTTTAGGTGATTTGGTTGGGTGAGAATTGAAGAAAATTGAAAAATGGTTGAAGAGGGTCGAAGTAGTGCGCTGGTGGGCGAGGAGGAGGTGCGCAGGCCGGGAAAGCACACGCGCTGGCGTGGAGCACGCAGCAGGCGCACGATGCGCGCTGCTGGGCCGCACGCAGCGCCCAGTGCCGCACGCGCAGCACCCAGTGCCGATCGATCAGCAAAATTCACTGTTTCTAATCGAGTGACCCGAAAGGTCGCCGATCGATCGCCTCGGGTGCGCGCGCAACGGCGCGCAGTGCCCGAGCGCTGGGGGCACGCTGCTAAGCAGCGCGCGCGCGGAGCCCCTTGTGGCTCACTTTGATTTTTTTTTTTTAAATTTTTCTTATTTCAAATATGTTTTAACCCGACCTTTTTTGACACATTTTGTACGTATTTTATGCACGTTTTCCAACCGTTTTCGAGGGTTTGAAAAACCCAAAAATTGAGTCAAAATTTTATCAAAAATTATTTTAAACTTTATTTTAAATGTGGTAATGATTAGCAAAGTAGTGCATCGAGCCGAGGTGGGTTCGGGAGCGTTACAGATCATAACCCTAAATTTGCAACTAGTGGGTTAGGTTAAGTTTGATCTATCATTGAAATTAAAGTCAACTACTTATATCTACACATTAGATCTCACATTATAATTAAATGCTAAAACTCAATTTTATTTATTTACTTAATAAGATTTGACTTTTGATAGTAATTAACGAATAATTATAATTAAATTTAAAAATCAACTAATTAGTTGTCAAATAAATTCAATATTCTTTGCTTTCCTTGTTATATTGTATCTCTCTTTTATCTATTTTCAGTTTTTTAGAATTTCTAGGCCATAAACTACACTCTTGGTTTTTGCCTGCATAATTGATCAACTTGTTAATTCGTACAAGTAAGTTACAAAATTCTTATAGTTAGTTTCAAAGTGTTGAAATCATCTTGGATTCGTGAAAATAATTAGGGCGGAACTGATTTGGTTCAAATTGAATAAACCAAACTGAACCGATGTTTTGGTCCGACCAAACTAAGTATAACAAAATTTTCTTGTTCGGTTCATTGGTTCTTATTGAACCGACCAATAATGTAGGAAAAAACCAAACCGAGTACTAACCTTTTTATTTTTTTAAAAAAATCTAAACTAAAAGTCTCACGCTTTAGTATAGCGGTTCGGTATAGGGGTGAGCAAAAACCGGTCCGGTCCGGTTTTAGAAAAAATTGGGACTGAATTAATAAAATTCAATTTTCAATTTTCAGGACCGAAATAGTTTAAATTTTTTTAAGGACTGGACTAGAACCGGACCAGAAATTCGGATCCGGTTCTTGTCTGAATTCAGTTTTCTCATTTCAATTTTTTTTTTTTTTTGGTTGCTCGTCACTTCTCCTCTTTCCCATTCTACTGCGTGGGGGGATGTTCGATTCGATGAACAAACTGGTGAGGCGCCTTGCGTGAGGAGTCGCCCGGGAAAAATCGTCGATTTTGTCAAGGAAGGTCGCTGACCTTTGGTTGAAGAGAGTGCGATTGAGGTTCGGCAGAGGAGCTCGGCCGGCGATTTTTCGATGGAGGAGTTTCGGCCAACTGTTTAGAGGTGAGTTTCTTACTCTGTTGATTTCGTTTGATTCTGTTGTTGATGGCTTGAATTTCAGAATCCTGGAAGGGGAGTTTCCCTTCTTTCATACCTTTCGAAGGCAGTACAGGAGTGTGTTTTTTGGTTTCTCTATTCTTGATGATTTATGGGTTTGTAGAAGAATAAAGAATAGCAGGCTGCGAGGGAAGAAGAAAGCTTGACAAGCGTAGGGTTTGCACTTTACAGAGAGAGCGCTTTTCTCTGATTTTCGAAGAGTGAAGTGAAGACTGCGATTTTCGCACAGAGGAATTCAATTAAGCAGACATTCATTCGGTTCGGTTTTTTTCGGGTTTGTATCACTAAACCCGAAAACCGAACCGATTTTTTCGGTTCTCCTACAAAAACACTCGATTTTGTTTTTTTAAAGTATAAAACCACCCAGAACCGGACCAAATTTTCGGTTCTATTCCGATTCTTCGGTCCGATCCGGTTTTTGCTCACCCCTAGTTCGGTATTTCTTCCTCAAGGTCCCAACACAAAACCTAAACTAAACTAATTAGAAAAGAGAAAATAAAACTTCCAACTTCCAATTTGGCAGAAGCAGCAAGCGCACATAGCTGACCAGCACGCAGAGTAGCCGCCAACGTCACCGTTGTACGTCGACCCACTCACGCAGACTTCGGCAATTCGCCGACGCCGACTTCACGCACTCACGAGTCACGTCTTCACTCTTCAGTGTCTTCGTGTCTTCGAGTCTTCGACAGAATCGACAGTTTTCACTCTTCACTCAACTGTGTCTGCATTCGTCTTCATCTGGACAACGTCTCCATTTGATGAGGTGGGTCGTCTCAATTTGGTTTGAGGTGGGTAGTCCGTTTCTCTTTCATCTCTTTAGTTCCCCATTTTACGTTGGGTGTATATAGATGTAGGTATTTTTTGTTCATGGCAAAGTCCGCTGATTGTTTAAAATGGATGGACAGAATATTTATGAAATATTATCTTCTTCACTGGAAATATAAGCTTTGTGTAATAATGGACTTATCTTTTTCAATTTTTCAAATTATATGAGCTTCGAATAATAACACAGTGCTCTTTCCCGGTGTTGTACGATCGGGAGAATGAAGTTTAGAAGGTTAGGAGAGCCAAAAATTCATGGAATCAAGACTAACACAGAGCCCAAACCAATTATTCAAAACCAAAACTGAGCCTAAACCGAAAACAGAGGTCCTGTTTTCATTCAGTTTTGGGCTTAGCTCAGTTCGGTTTTGTTCCAATTCTAAAACAGCTCCTTGGTTTGGGTCAAATTCGGGGTGGAACCGAACCAAACCGATTCCACTCCTAAGAATAAGGGATGGAAAATTATAAGTACTACAAAATTTTACTCATAAAATTTGCTTAAAAACGTTGGCGTAGGAATCTCAATCCTTGCTTCATGCTCTCCGCACTTTGAATCAAAATAAAATACTCAATATAGAAAAATGTGGCACGGTGTTGGCTGTAATGTTTTTATTTGGCATCTGTTTTACAGGTGGAAAGAGACCAAAATGTAAAACAAAAGGTAAGATATTTGTGGTACACCGAAATTGTAAAAGGTCACTGGATGTTTTAAGTTAGCCTTGCAATTTCTAGATGCTTGTGATCTAGGATAAGTTTAGAAAACCTCAGTTGTGAAGTCACGATTCATATAGATCATGTTATGTAATTGAAGTTGATTCCTTCATTTATAGCTTTGGGCAATTTTTTGTCTATTATTATGTTCTCCGTCCAATGGGTTCCATACTGCATAATAATTGTTCATTTTGTTATTTGGCGATTCACATAATTTCTGAGTTCATACATTTATGAAAATAAAATACATCTGTGTGCGTATCAAATATGTGGTTATTGCCATTTTGTGTTTGACTTTTTTCTATCTATAGTGCAGCCAATCTGTTTTTGCTCTATCATGGGTTATCTTTTGTACACACATTCTGTATCTATCCTGATAGCAACAATGGCAACTCTGCTGTTTTGTGATACCATCTAAAATTACACTATGCAAATTGAGAACGTAATTACACTCTTCTGGAGACCATGGAGACAGTTTTATATAAGTTTGAGTTGCTGCGTGATAAGAGAGTGAGATTATACTTGATGCCGCATCTTTTACTTCATCTGAAATTTGCGACAACATACAGAAAGAGGTTTTCTAATGTAGCTACCCAATGGGAATCATCTGATGAGGAATTGAACACCATCATTGAATCTTGCAGGGTGATTCAGTTTGATATTTCTAGAGATTTTAGTTTCACAAAAAGCCGTGGTGGAAAATCGAAGGTTGGTTTTTCTTTCTATAGCCAACCAGTGCAAGAAGGCTTCAGACGGCACATGTACAGTTATGCTAGCCTTATTAAGTTTTTGTGCTGTTGGGGCTTGAAGAGGAAGTTAGATTCTCTTTTATTACATCTTATTGGTAGTGAAGAGATGAAATACCATGTTTTGGATATATTTGAAGCACTTGCACAGGAGCTGGAGGGGGATAGCTTTCTTATGTCAGCATTAGATTCATTGGTAAAAGCTTATGTCTCTCTTAGTTTGTTTGAAGATGCAGTTGATGTTCTATTCCAATTAAAAGGGAAGTGTTTTATTCCTCATATTTTTACTTGCAACTTTCTAATGAATCGTTTAATTGAGCATGATAAAATTGGTATGGTCGTTGCCATATACAAGCAGCTGAAGAGGCTTGGTCTGAATGCAAATGATTATACTTATGCTATTATGATTAAGGCTCATTGCAAGAATGGTCATCTTGAAGAGGCTGTCAATATCTTTCAGGAGATGGAGAAAGTTGGAATAACACCTAATTCATTTGCTTATTCAACTTATATTGAAGGGCTTTGTATGCATCAGAGGCCAGAATTGGGGTATTCAGTACTGAAAGCTTGGAAAGAAGCTAAGGTCCCCATTGATTTGTATGCATATAATGCCGTAATTCGTGGCTTTTGCGATGAAAAGAGATTAGATGATGCAGAGATGGTTATTCTAGACATGGAGAAGCATGGGGTTGCTCCAGATGCACAAAGTTATGGTTTATTAATCAACGGTTACTGCAAGGGTTGGAAGCTCCGGAAAGCTCAATGTGTCCATGATAATATGGTGGCAAAAGGTATAAAAACAAATTGCATAATTATTACCTCAATTCTTCAATGTTTGCGTGACATGAATATGCATTCCATAGTTGTGGATGAATTTGAAAAATTTAAAAAATTAGGGATTTTTCTCGACAAGGTATCATACAATGTAGTTCTAGATGCTTTATGTGAACAGGGAAAGGTGGAAGAAGCCATGGAGTTGCTTGAAGATATGAAACACAAAAATATTGATTTAGATATCATGCACTTTACGACACTAATTAAGGGGTATTTTTTGGAAGGAAAGACTGGAGATGCTCTGCGATTGTTTGATGAAATGAAGAAAAACAACATTAAGCCTGACGGTGTAACTTATAGAGTAGTTGCGTGGGGGCTTTCTAGAAATGGCCTTGTATCTGAGACATTAGACCTTTTATGTGACATGGAGGGACATGGTTTGAAAGCAAACTCTGCTTTGCATTGTGTGATTGTTGAAGGATTATGTATAGGAGGTAAGGTAAAGGAGGCTGAAGCAATTCTGAATAGTTTAGATAATAAGAGCAAGGAAATTTATTCTGCAATGATCTGTGGATATTGTGAAGCTAACTTATCAAATGAGGCTTACGAACTATTTATCTGGCTATCTAAGCAAGGACTTAAAATTAAGAAGAAGGCTTTACTTAAACTCATTAGCCTTCTTTGTGAAGAAGATGATAATGACAGAGCACTACAGATGGTTGAGATTATGCTGACATTAAATGTTGCATGTAGTGAACTTGCGTACCATAAAGTTATAGCGTCTCTTTGTCATGCTGGATATGTTACAAAAGCACAGTCTTTGTTTAATGTTTTAATTAAAAGAGGGATAAATCCGAGTGTCATGATTTATACAATCATGATGAACAGTTACTGTAGATTAGATTGCTTGGAGGAAGCTGATTATCTTTTCTATGATATGAAAAAGAGAGGAATCAAACCAGATATTGTTACATACTCTGTGTTGCTTGATGCCCATTTAAAGGCAAAAGTAAGAAAAGTGCATTCAACTCTAAAAGGAAGGCAAAGGAATGAAGGGATAATTGATGTGTCGACTGTTTGGAATGAAATGAGGGAATTGGACATCACGCCAGATGCTGTTTGTTATACTATTTTAATTGATTGGTTTTGTAAGAAAGACAATCTGACTAATGCAGTTTACTTGTTTCATGAGATGACTGACAGAGGAGTAGAACCAGATTTGATAACATACACAGCTCTTCTTACTGCATATGACAATAGGGGAGATGTGGATAAGACTGAATCACTTTTAGATGAAATGTCTTCAAAGGGAATTCTACCTGATCGCCACTTAAAATCCAATATACGTGGCTTTTTCAAAGCTAGGAACGTAAAAAAGCAGTAGTGAATGATTTGACGAGCATCAAAAAGTCACAATATAAAGGTTGGTCATTTTCTTGTAGTGCCTGAGTTGTGAAACTCATTGCAAACATGGAAAGATAAATTTCAATTGTCACCAGTGAGAAGTAACTTTCTAATGTATCAATGAATACTTGGATGAAAAAAAAGCATGTTTACTAATTGATCTTTACACGTTTTGTTCTTTATTTTTTTGTGAAATCATGTGTGTTTTATAAAGAGTTAATTTTTTTGAATATTTATCCGATATTTTTATGGGTGACATCGTTGTTACAAAGGGATTTGAGTCCAATACTAGATTTCATTCTATTGTATGCTTAGCTGTTTGTAGATTATCATGCAGATGCAATTGAAATACTCGGTGGAGGGAATGCAAGCCAAGTAATTGCTTCAGAAAAAAGGATTATCCTGTTTTCGGAATTTTTCCAAGGTAAGATGTCGAAGTAGCTATCATGCTTTCTTGATTCACAAATCTGAAGAGTATAATTTATGGCTTTGAGAAATGGGGGAAAGATGATTGATGGTTTTTTATTTTTGGTTATTGAAGCTATGTATAATCTTAATTTCTTTAGAAAGTATACCTCATAAAAATCAATCGAGTATGTTTTCTATGACAAATAGAACTTTCCTTTGGAGCTATTGGAAAATCGGAATGGTTATTCAAGTTGTACCCATGAACTTGCTTGCAACGTTTTTGCAAATCACTTTCTAACAGAGCTTTTAAATGACAGATTCCCGTACTTTCTCCAACATCATGGATAATGTCAAATGTTAGTCTTGGAAAGATTTTTTTTTGTTTGGTGGAATATTGTAAATCGACTATATCTGTCAGATCTTGTTGACTCAATATTTTCCTTATTTATTTGGACATCTTATCCTAATAAGAATTTGGGTACTTACAAAAATTAGAGGGTGTTTTCTTGTTTAAGATGAAAATCCTAGGATGCCCTTTTCTCTTATTGGAATTAAATTAAAGAACCTTTGAAAGACTTGATTTTTTCTCAAATTTATATCTCATATAGTTTCTTGCATGGTGTATTTACAAACTTAGTAGAAATTTGAAACTTCCCAGAATTATTGTTTTTTTCTTAAAATCGTTTTCAAAATTGTCTCTAAGAATCATTCTAGCTAATGCTCAAAAGATATTCTGGGGAGGCAGAAGAATGCCTACGTTTGATGGTTAGTCATTTTAATTTATTCTAGGGAGTACACAGTTTTATAGGCTGCTGCATTTCAAAAATGGAAACCAAACAAACTTTTGCTCTTCAGAATATAAAAAAATATGTCAAAAGTGTGCTCACAAAGTATTCTATTTTGCAGGGAAAACTTCTATGCCAAGAAGGGATGATGCTCTCTCTCTCTCTCTCTCTCTCTCTCCCCCCCTCTCTGTGAGGTCTCTGTGGGTATGATGTTCTGATTCCTCTTTCTTTTATTGGTTCTTCTCTTTTCTATATAATTATGTACGATGAATTAATTATGTTAATTATTACAATCTCCATCACCTCTTTTTCAATTTTCTACTTCTTATAGAATATCTATCTCTACAACTTTTTGTAGATAACTATTTCTGGCATGTTCTCAGTTTCTTGCAGTTGCATCTACTTTGCGACGACATTCCTCGAGCAAATGAAGAAATGGAATAATAAAGAGGAGAATTTAAGGTATATTCTCGGTTAACAAAAGATTTAAACACTTGATTTTGGAAATCAATAATAAATAGCTGCCCAATAAATCGAGGAGTTAATCTAGTGAAACAAGGTGGCAATATGATGGAAAAAACTATTGTTTGGATATTATGCTCGTTAAGCAAATGTCATGATGATGTTTTGTAGTAGGATAATGAATAAATAGTTGATCAGTTTTGAAAATTATATAATTTTTTTGTAATTCTAAATTTTATTGCTACACAAGTTTAGAATCTTCTAATAATTAAGTCATTAATATAGTTTCCTTGTACGGTTTAATATTTAAGGACATGAATAAATGTGTTTTATCTAATATGGTTATATAGGATTAGATGAAATATAATTAAATGTTTTAATAATTTTTGTTAAATATAAAAAACATTCATTTATCATGATGAGTGTTATATATATATTTAATGTAATTTATTTTATAAGTAGACTCTTGTATCACTTCAATTTAGTATTTGATTTACTAACTAAAGCTTTACCTAAGTTACATTATAAATTTTAGTGCGTAGTTATGAATTTGACAAAACAGGAGTTGAAAATAATAATTTTGTTACAATGATATCTGTTCTCAAAACTTTTTTATTGGTTTGTGCAAATTCATTAATATTATGAATTAACGATAATTAAGCAAAATGTGTTGAACTCATGGTTATTATATTAAGTGTTATTATTAGTTAAGAAACACCATGGTTCACTTTGATTTTGTACTGACTACAAGAGCCTAAACCAAGTGCGTTGTCTCAATAAGTTATGATAATTTCAATGGTGACGAACTAATATATTTAAAGTCATGTGAAACAGGTGAAGATTGATTGTTGTATAAACTTCAAGAGATTATCAGTTGTATAGAAAAGAGAAAGAAGTGGAATTTTTGAATGACTGAGGTGAAGTTGCTCAAAGATGCCGTTTGTTGAGTTGGTATATCGATGGATCAATCTAAGATTGAGACTGTATTGAATTGAAAGCTAGTGTGGAATGTTACAAAAGTTCCCAATTCCTTGTATTGGTTGAATTTTTCCTCAATGGTCTCGTCATTGACACAACTCACTGAGGAGTGATGAAAAATTTGTTTTGGGATGAAAAATACTATATTTGATGATTAATGATAATTTTTGAAAAAAAATTTGTTACATGGGAGTATTTTATTATATTTTAGTGCGTAGTTATGAATTTGACAAAACAGGAGTTGAAAATAATAATTTTGTTACAATGATATCTGTTCTCAAAACTTTTTTATTGGTTTGTGCAAATTCATTAATATTATGAATTAACGATAATTAAGCAAAATGTGTTGAACTCATGGTTATTATATTAAGTGTTATTATTAGTTAAGAAACACCATGGTTCACTTTGATTTTGTACTGACTACAAGAGCCTAAACCAAGTGCGTTGTCTCAATAAGTTATGATAATTTCAATGGTGACGAACTAATATATTTAAAGTCATGTGAAACAGGTGAAGATTGATTGTTGTATAAACTTCAAGAGATTATCAGTTGTATAGAAAAGAGAAAGAAGTGGAATTTTTGAATGACTGAGGTGAAGTTGCTCAAAGATGCCGTTTGTTGAGTTGGTATATCGATGGATCAATCTAAGATTGAGACTGTATTGAATTGAAAGCTAGTGTGGAATGTTACAAAAGTTCCCAATTCCTTGTATTGGTTGAATTTTTCCTCAATGGTCTCGTCATTGACACAACTCACTGAGGAGTGATGAAAAATTTGTTTTGGGATGAAAAATACTATATTTGATGATTAATGATAATTTTTGAAAAAAAATTTGTTACATGGGAGTATTTTATTTATATTTTGTTCAAAGTCGGTGATTAAATAAATAAAATAATCATGTTTTGCTAAAGAATGTCAAGTGTCATGCATCGTTGGGATGTGTATAAAATAATCTGCTTTTTTTTTTTTATCCTTTTAAGAAAAAGTTTATGCATAATTGTTATTTTATGCAGATTAACGGGGATAAAGTTGATGTGTAAGCTCATTCTCAAGAATAAAGAAACCCACAATCTGTTTGGATGGAGAGTTTATGATATTATGTTAATGAGTTGGCTCGTCATGTTATAGAGGCCAAATTTTTAATTGTTTTTAATATTTTTTACAAAAATGAATCAGTGTACTCGATTTTGGAAATCAATAATAAATAGCTGCCCAATAAATCGAGGAGTTAATCTAGTGAAACAAGGTGGCAATATGATGGAAAAAACTATTGTTTGGATATTATGCTCGTTAAGCAAATGTCATGATGATGTTTTGTAGTAGGATAATGAATAAATAGTTGATCAGTTTTGAAAATTATATAATTTTTTTGTAATTCTAAATTTTATTGCTACACAAGTTTAGAATCTTCTAATAATTAAGTCATTAATATAGTTTCCTTGTACGGTTTAATATTTAAGGACATGAATAAATGTGTTTTATCTAATATGGTTATATAGGATTAGATGAAATATAATTAAATGTTTTAATAATTTTTGTTAAATATAAAAAACATTCATTTATCATGATGAGTGTTATATATATATTTAATGTAATTTATTTTATAAGTAGACTCTTGTATCACTTCAATTTAGTATTTGATTTACTAACTAAAGCTTTACCTAAGTTACATTATAAATTTTAGTGCGTAGTTATGAATTTGACAAAACAGGAGTTGAAAATAATAATTTTGTTACAATGATATCTGTTCTCAAAACTTTTTTATTGGTTTGTGCAAATTCATTAATATTATGAATTAACGATAATTAAGCAAAATGTGTTGAACTCATGGTTATTATATTAAGTGTTATTATTAGTTAAGAAACACCATGGTTCACTTTGATTTTGTACTGACTACAAGAGCCTAAACCAAGTGCGTTGTCTCAATAAGTTTATGATAATTTCAATGGTGACGAACTAATATATTTAAAGTCATGTGAAACAGGTGAAGATTGATTGTTGTATAAACTTCAAGAGATTATCAGTTGTATAGAAAAGAGAAAGAAGTGGAATTTTTGAATGACTGAGGTGAAGTTGCTCAAAGATGCCGTTTGTTGAGTTGGTATATCGATGGATCAATCTAAGATTGAGACTGTATTGAATTGAAAGCTAGTGTGGAATGTTACAAAAGTTCCCAATTCCTTGTATTGGTTGAATTTTTCCTCAATGGTCTCGTCATTGACACAACTCACTGAGGAGTGATGAAAAATTTGTTTTGGGATGAAAAATACTATATTTGATGATTAATGATAATTTTTGAAAAAAAATTTGTTACATGGGAGTATTTTATTTATATTTTGTTCAAAGTCGGTGATTAAATAAATAAAATAATCATGTTTTGCTAAAGAATGTCAAGTGTCATGCATCGTTGGGATGTGTATAAAATAATCTGCTTTTTTTTTTTTATCCTTTTAAGAAAAAGTTTATGCATAATTGTTATTTTATGCAGATTAACGGGGATAAAGTTGATGTGTAAGCTCATTCTCAAGAATAAAGAAACCCACAATCTGTTTGGATGGAGAGTTTATGATATTTATGTTAATGAGTTGGCTCGTCATGTTATAGAGGCCAAATTTTTAATTGTTTTTAATATTTTTTACAAAAATGAATCAGTGTACTCGATTTTTGTAAATCTAACACGATTGTTTGAATTTTCCTTAGTCTTTCCAAAAAAGCAACTTAGTTTATTGGACAAAAGTTGATTAGTGTAGAATTTGAGTTAATTAGCCGTCTCAACAGAGAAATAGAGCGAGTCCCAGGGTTATTTATTGGCTAAGCTCAACCAAGGCTTTCCTCTCTCTTTTCCACTTCACTTGCCTAAATCTAAGCACATCTCACCATTTATTGTTCTTATTTTTTTATTACCCTAAAAAGCAAATCACTCCCCACCAATTGTCAAATCATCAAACACCCAAATGGGTGATGAAATCCTCCAAGTTTTCTCAAATGGTGACGACCCTGGAAGCCCATTTTTCAAAACGAAATCAAGCTCTCACCACCATCTTCATCGTCACAACAAAGAGCAAGACAGGTCTTTGATTTAAGTTTCATAATTTTTCTTACTTTAGGGGGCTCCATTCCTCAATCATCTTTTGATGTTTTTCAGGTTTCTTCCCATCGCCAATGTGGGTCGAATAATGAAGAAAGTGATCCCTGGAAACGGAAAAATCTCGAAAGATGCAAAGGAATCAGTTCAAGAATGTGTTTCTGAGTTCATTAGCTTTGTCACCGGCGAGGCTTCCGATAAATGTCAAAGAGAAAAACGAAAGACCATTAATGGAGATGATATTCTATGGGCTATCACCACCCTAGGGTTTGGAGATTATGTTGAACCACTTAAATCTTATCTTGACAAGTACAGAGAAATCGAATGTGAAAAGCTTAATGTTCCAAAACAACACAGAGCTGAGCAAAGGTTGTTGCATGGTCAACAACATGATCAGCTTCATCAACAACAAGAACAAATCTTACCATACAAAGATTCATATTCTCCTGCCAATATACCCTCTCAACCCTCTTTTGGCTTGTCGAATCAGCCATTTTCGTTGCCGTTTTCCTTGCAGCAACAAGATCAGGTTGATTCAGTGGGTCATTGGTAGTATAATAGTATACCTTCTCTTTAATTTGATTGTCACATATTTTTATACATGGAAAAATTGTATCATTTTTAAACAATTTAATATAGAGAGAAGTGCAAGTTTTAATATTACTATTCATGTGTATGTACGCATATACACAGAAATAGCACATGCTATATAATTTTCGAATTATTTGTGCTCTTTACATTGTTAGGGCAAGTAACTCTCACGACGACGTGAAACACATGGAAGGAGATTGGCATGTAGGGATGGGCACAAGTTTCTTTGTTCGCTTCCACCCTAGAATCGGGACCAACCTCTGGCCCATGGTTCTCCATTATTGGAACCCTTAAGGTCTAGGAACCAAACCGAATCAAGTTTCACGATCTGGTTTCAAATATTATTTAAAAATAAATGGAAAAAAGGAAATAAAAAATAAAAAATAAAAAATAAAAAATAAAAAATAAAAATACCGTCACCTATTCACCCATAACCAAGTAAAATAAAGAATACATCCATTGTTAACTGAAGTACAATAAATATGTTTCCTATGATATTAAAGGTGCTTGAAAAACAAAAAATATTCTAAATATCATAATATCAAATAATTCTAAATATCATAATATCAAAAACCATAGTTCATAATATCAATTCATCATCATTATCAATTTTTTCCTCGGGTAGCGAAATCTACAAAATAAAAATATTGAAGACATTAAATATAAAATATGTATAGTAATTATGAAAAAAATAAAATTAGTAGATATAATGTAACGACCTCGATACTGTACCCAATTTTCCGTACATATTTTTTTTTTTATCCTTATACTTTAAATAAATTCGAATCGAAGTCTACGTTTTAAACCATTTAAAACAATACCATTTATAAACTTAAAACAATTTAAAACAATTAATAAAACACTTAAAATTAATTAAAACAAAACAATAAAAAGGAGAGGGCAGAACTGTCAAAAGCCGCGACAGGGGAGAGTAGCAATCGATCTCCTAATTCAGGAGATCGATTGCCGAGGCTATAAGCCTCCTCAGCGATCGATCGCTGCAGCAACAACAGGGAGGGGCGATCAGTCGCGCCTCACACCCGCGCCCAGTCGCTTATCCCTCCATCTTCTTTCTCTTTTATTTCTTTATACAATGCTCTCTGGAATCCGAAATTCCAGAGAGCAAAACACTAAATTTCTTCCACTAACCCTGCACACCACACTTCACAAATTAACACCTCCTTCGACACTTCAAACTCGATAACATCATATAACTAAACCCACTCAAACGTACCTTAAAACCTCCCTTTAACTCGAGACAAACCTTACGAAATCCAACCACGTGGATAGCTCTAAAACTCGAGCGTATCCATGACCAACCTAATACGTCTCCAAACATTTAATAAAATTCGAATAAAAGTTCTAACAAAACGTTTTATAAATAGTTTACCAAACATTTGAAACGTCAGATATAAACCTATCCACTATCAGATCCAAACATCCTAATATGTTCAGCTATACAATTCATATCGTGTCCCCAAAACATATACCTACATCCCCACAGGTCAAAATGCGCACCGATTGCCCAGCACACTCCCACGGGCCATCTTTCTTCAACTGTTCATGCCTCGGGTGGAAGGATCTCATCCTCACCTGTGTCAAGGTCACCTACACCATAGAAATAAGTCGTGAGCTTAAGGCTCAGTAAGTCTACGTGAATGCAAGTGAATGTCATGCATGCGGTTCGTAAAACATGCGTCCTACCTTTTCGCTATTCATTTCATTTCATTTCAGATACGTCACCGTGGCCTCACTCTCACTAGATAGAGCGGCACATCCTACGGTTGGATAGCCCCTCGTATCTAACCGGAGAGAAAACATGCTCCCCAAGCAGCCATGTCTGAACCACCGCCACCTCCTTGACCAGATTACATGCATTTATACCTTTTCATTATCTTTTTTCCTTTTCATGAAAAACATGCATAGAAATTCCTTTTTCGTGCTTTTCAGAAACATGATGCGTGAACAGATACAATGCTATAAACATAATTAAAACATAAACAAACAATTAACTTAAATATACTACACTTAACTAAAACTAACTATCCAACCTATTTACCCAACACAACTTACATTCTCCAATTTCCTCGAACAACATAAGATCTTATGGTGTAGGCCAATCGGCCAAACAAGTCACGAGAGACTTACCTGATGTCTGATGAATGCTAGGTCCGTCCACGAGCGTGGTTCACCTAAGGCAATTCACAACAATTATCATTAAAATGCGTTTGAACCGTTAATGTCCAAATTAATGAAATCCTTAACTAAGGAAATTCTTCTAAAGCTATAACTTAATTAATCGAGGCATTTAACAACCAATTTGCGCTCGATTCTACGAAACATCCAATAACGAGCTTTTCCAAAAACCCGAAACTCATTAAATTTAACATTTCTCACAAATTAGTTTAACTTCGTCCAATAACGTTCAATACGTCCTTTATATCTATAAACTCAATAAACCTATCAATCTCGAACCCTAAATCGTGTTTCTAACGAAACCCTAAACGAAAACCCTAACCGTATAACTTCGTTAAAACTGAAAACTAACGTAGAATCTTACATAAAACGTTGATCAGAGGAGAAAACGTGAAGAACGGAGATCGATCGGAGGAGAAACTGAGGTCGGAATGGAGGAGATCGTCGACGGCAGAGAGGAGGGCTCTCTGGTTTTCTCGCGGCATAGAGGAAATGAGGAGAAAGAAGATTATGTGTTATTTTATAATTTTGATTTGGCAAATTACCGTTTTGCCCTTCCTTTGATTTTCTATTTGTTTCGTCCTTCGTTTCCTTAATTTACTAACGATTTGACTTCTCCAAATTCCCTTATTTCACCAATAAGTCCAACTTATTATTTGGGATTTATTAAAACTGTTCGTTCGCAAATCGGACTTCGTTTACTATTTTTACTAAAACATTCTTTATATTACAAGAAACGTAGTTCCCGTAATTTAGCGTTACGACTCATAAAATTTCCATAATTTTCTTAAAATCCATATTAATTATTAGGATCGTAATAACGCTTTCTTTTTGTAAAACGGGCTTGATTTGACATATTTACAAAAATGTCATTTATATTAAAATATTAATATCCCGAAAAGCCGGGTATTACATTCCATCCACCTTATTTAAAATTTTGTCCTCAAAATTTGCCCTAACACATAGTTTTTGATATTAATGTTTCATGTCATGCGGCCTTATCCTTCGATTATCATCTATACTTACGGTCATTCTTCGTGATTCCTAACCAAAACTCTCCACTGTACCCTCCAATACCGGCCTTAAATTTGTATTCTCTACTTTCGATCGGACCGTACACTTCCTTACTAAAGTATTGAGCATAGTCAGGCTTTTAAATCTCCAATCGATTTGCCCAAACTTCTCCATAACTTCATTGACTCCGTCAATAGTTGAAACGCATGCCAACCCAAATTTCTATATTCGCTCGGGTAACGATTCCTCGTAACCCTATCACCCATAGGATTTCCTGGTCACCTATCTTCTTGGGTAACCCATTGACCTTTGGAGACTATTTCGGTGCGAGTTTCCTAATTAAGCGCTCATTGTTATGCTTTGCAACTATACGACTATAACACTACTTGGTCTATGTGAGTCAAACTGGGAGCTACAGTCGCTATTACTTAGGATCCTAACTCTTTTATAAATAACATCCTATGAACGTCCTACGTCATTTTAGCTGTGTTGACGAACTTCCTCGTTATTTCTTTAACTGAATTCTTCGTACTATCTAAATTATGTTGGTTTGTCTAACTTAAATCTCTATTTGCTCTGAGCACGGTCAAGTCTCTAAGTCTCCTCATTGATGCGCTCTAAACTAGTCATTCCAATCTTAAGTCATTTATGCATTATTTTGTCTCGACTTGCCAAACACGAGTCGATCTCTAAGAAATTCGCTAACTTCGCCTCACTTCTAAGCTTACTTAGATAGTTTTTATGAAAATTCTCACCTTCTTTATTCTATACATCGCAAATTTCACAATTTGCAGACCTTTAAACGCCAATCTAAGCTTCTAACCTAACCTCTCATTTAATCCAACGATCTACTTCACCTTTCTCTAACTTCCTCAAGGCTATTTCGAGTTCGCCGACTAGTCTACCATCGTTCGCTCCTTCTAGTCAGGTCCCAACTATTCTACTTGACATTTATTCTAAGTTTAACTCTTGAATTCTTTCTTAATCTAGACACTCTTAACTTCACACGAATCCCCAATATACGAGTTCTACGGCACTTCATCTATTTAAACACACTCCAAGTATTACAACAATCTAAGGTATCCCTTTATAGGTTTATATCTAAACCTTCATCTTTCTTGATTAGTCTTATTCTAATACTCTAAGGGGTTGTCAATTAGACATAATCCCTACCTACTTAAAAACCACATCTCATAGGGTGTATTCCTCTAATTGTTACTAAACCTTCAGTGCGCAAACTCCATTGATTAAGTCAAACTAATACTACTAATGTATAACTATATTTCTACATGGTCTTTATTGTCCTATATGTAGTCTATTGTTTTCTCTTTGAGGTTCACCTAATAATCTTTCTTACCCACCTTCTATTTTCTTACTTTTCTATTTTCGAGCCTATCATTATCACCATTATTATTGTTATCTATTTAACATAAACATATTGTCATACAGGCAATTAGGACAGTACCTGTAACAAGAGAAGGCTGGGCCCTATCGTCGATGTCACCAGGTTCGATGAATGCAAAGACTCTCGGCACGACCTTTCTTTGATCTCTGCCCGGTTGATTTCGGTTCAATAACGGACAGTTCATGATATAGTGGCCAGCTTCCCCAAATTGATAACACCTATTGGTACGCATCAGACAATCACCGTAGTGCTGCTTCTGGCACTGCGGACATAAAGGCTTTTGAGTAGCCCCTTGGACTTGCTTTCCTTTTCCCCGATCGCCCTTACCATCGTAGGGCCTCTTATTGCTCCTTTGTTGTTGTGGCTGTTGATGCTCACTTGGTTGCCAGTCTCGGTCCCATGACTGAGGTTGGATCTCACGAAAGAAGCCCTTAGCTGGCTCCCTTGGTCTAACGCAAGTCGCCCTGGCAGCCTCAATGTCCAGAGCTCTAGCTGCGATGTCAGAATAGGACACATCAATAATCCCTGATACAATAACGTGCATCCGAATCTCTGGATTAAGTCCTTCTATAAACTAGTGCACCTTTTCTTCATTGTCGCTAACAAGACGCGGTGCAAACCGAGATAGCGCCTCAAACCTCCTTATATAATCCGCAACTAAACCCGTTTGCTTTAGCTATGTAAATTCATTCCTTTTAGCCACCCTCACAGTGCGGCTGAAATACTTATCAAAGAATATGGCCTTAAACCGATCCCACGTCATAATCGTCACGTCCGTAGTAGCTTTAATCGAATCCCACCAAAAATGGGCATCCAATGCCAAGTGAAAGGCGACAAAAGCAACCTTCTTCCCATTCTCCACTTCCACATACTCTAGCATATCCTCTATAGTGCGGATCCACTCTTCTGCAATAGTCGGATCCGATGAGCGGCCGTCAAATAATGGAGGCCGTAGGCTTTGGAGCTTCTGCATACCTTGATTATTAGGCACTGTCAAATCTTGGGCCCTCTGGTTCTCCCTGTTAACTAAGTTCTCGATTTGTTGTGTTTGCCGGTCCATGTTCTGGGCTTGACGGTCTAGTAAATCGGTTAACCTATCAAGTGCGTCGTCCCAGGCATCTCTACCTCGAACCATTTTCTAACTCCTATAAGAATTAAAACAAATAATCCTAAGAAATAAAAACAAAGTAATAAAATAAAACGGACTTACAGTTGAGGAAGGATGTCCGCGTAGTGGCTGTGCAGTCGAGCAGTCTACAGAACCGATTTTAAAATCCGGGGGCTTTGATACCATAAGTTTTAACGACCCCGATTCCGTACATATTTTTTTTTTTATCCTTATACTTTAAATAAACTCTAAGCGGAATTTAAACCGGAATCGGAATCGAAGTCTACGTTTTAAACCATTTAAAACAATACCATTTATAAACTTAAAACAATTTAAAACAATTAATAAAACATTTAAAATTAATTAAAACAAAACAATAAAAAGAGGAGGGCAGAACTGTCAAAAGCCGCGACAGGGGAGAGGAGCGATCAATCTCCTAATTCAGGAGATCGATCGCTGAGGCTATAAGCCTCCTCAGCGATCGATCGCTGCAACAACAACAGGGAGGGGCGATCAGTCACCCCTCACACCCGCTCCCAGTCGCTTACCCCTCCATCTTCTTTCTCTTTTATTTCTTTATACAATGCTCTCTGGAATCCGAAATTCCAGAGAGCAAAACACTAAATTTCTTCCACTAACCCTGCACACCACACTTCACAAATTAACACCTCCTTCGACACTTCAAACTCGATAACATCATATAACTAAACCCACTCAAACGTATCTTAAAACCTCCCTTTAACTCGAGATAAACCTTACGAAATCCAACCGCGTGGATAGCTCTAAAACTCGAGCGTATCCATGACCAACCTAATACGTCTCCAAACATTTTCATAAAATTCAAATAAAAGTTCTAAAAAAACGTTTTATAAATAGTTTACCAAACATTTGAAACGTCAGATATAAACCTATCCACTATCAGATCCAAACATTCTAATATGTTCAGCTATACAATTCATATCGTGTCCCCAAAACATATACCTACATCCCCACAGGTCAAAATGCGCACAGACTGCCCAGCACACTCCAATGGGCCATCTTTCTTCAACTGTTCATGCCTCGGGTGGAAGGATCTCATCCTCACCTGTGTCAAGGTCACCTACACCATAGAAATAAGTCGTGAGCTTAAGGCTCAGTAAGTCTACGTGAATGCAAGTGAATGTCATGCATGCGGTTCGTAAAACATGCGTCCTACCTTTTCGCTATTCATTTCATTTCATTTCAGATACGTCACCGTGGCCTCACTCTCGCTAGATAGAAGCGACACATCCTACGGTTGGATAGCTCCTCGTATCTAACCGGGGGAAAAACATGCTCCCCAAGCAGTCATGTCTGAACCACCGCCACCTCCTTGACCAGATTACATGCATTTATACCTTTTCATTATCTTTTTTCCTTTTCATGAAAAACATGCATAGAAATTCTTTTTTCGTGCTTTTCAGAAACATGATGCGTGAACAGATGCAATGCTATAAACATAATTAAAACATAAACAAACAACTAACTTAAACATACTACACTTAACTAAAACTAACAACCCAACCTATTTACCCAACACAACTTACATTCTCCAATTTCCTCGAACAACATAAAATCTTATGGTGTAGGCCAATCGACCAAAGAAGTCACGAGAGACTTACCTGATGTCCGTTGAATGCTATCTCCGTCCACGAGCGTGGTTCACCTAAGGCAATTCACAACAATTATCATTAAAATGCGTTTGAACTGTTAATGTCCAAATTAATGAAATCCTTAACTAAGGAAATTCTTCTAAAACTATAACTTAATTAATCGAGGCATTTAACAACCAATTCGCGCTCGATTCTACAAAACATCCAATAACGAGCTTTTCCAAAAACCCGAAACTCATTAAATTTAACATTTCTCACAAATTAGTTTAATTTCGTCCAATAACGTTCAATACGTCCTTTATATCCATAAACTCGATAAACCTATCAATCTCGAACCCTAAATCGCGTTTCTAACGAAACCCTAAACGAAAACCCTAACCGTATAACTTCGTTAAAACTGAAAACTAACGTCCGAAAGCTGTAGAATCTTACCTAGAACGTTGATCGGAGGAGAAAACGTGAAGAACGGAGATCGATCGGAGGAGAAACGGAGATAGGAATGGAGGAGATCGTCGACGGCAGAGAGGAGGGCTCTCTGGTTTTCTCGCGGCAGAGAGGAAATGAGGAGAAAGAAGATTATGTGTTATTTTATAATTTTGATTTGTCAAATTACCATTTTGCCCTTCCTTTGATTTTCTATTTGTTTCGTCATTCGTTTCCTTAATTGGCTAACGAGTTGGCTTCTCCAAATTCCCTTATTTCACCAATAAGTCCAACTTATTATTTGGGATTTATTAAAACTGTCCATTCGTAAATCGGACCTCGTTTATTATTTTTACTAAAACGTCCTTTATATTACGAGAAACGTAATTCCCGTAATTTAGCGTCACGACTCCTAAAATTCCCATATTTTTTCTAAATCCATATTAATTATTAGGATTGTAATAACGCTTTCTTTTCGTAAAACGGGCTTGATTTGATATATTTACAAAAATATCATTTATATTAAAATATTAATATCCCGAAAAGCTGGGTATTACATATAATCTACAAACATTCATCAATAATCTTTATAATACTATCTACCTCATCAATTTGTGTGGACATATTGAAAAGATTAGAGAAAACTTTGAATGCATTAAGAGCTTCAAAAATTTTAGGAGATAGGGAACTACTATTCGTATCAAGAACATGACCGTCATAGCCAAAAGAAAATTCCGATGCGATAGTAGAAATCTGAATAATCAATATATCTTTTGTTATTTCACTTGAAAATGGATACTTATCTGAATTATCAAATTTAATTAGACAATGATTAAAAATCTTATTTTCCAATTTGGATCAAACAACATATTTTATTTTTTCAAAAGATCTCAAATATTTGTCAAACTTGTTTTGCATTTCTATGGTCATTATTCTCAATGTCATATTATTACTGTTAGAATATTGTTCAATAGCACTTCACTTACACACATATTCAATGTAATATGCAAAAAAGTTTAAACATTAACAGTAATAGTAGGAAACATCTTTAAAATTTTTATATTTTTGAATACATGACCAATCTCCATGTAGATTGCCTTTCCACTACCAAGTCAAACAAGAAAGAACTATCATTTTTTGTTAATTTTTTAAATGTTGTTTCATACATCTCAGTGCCAACATCAAATATATAGAGTTTCATCGAATAAGAACTTTTCATACCTCGCTATCTAGGGGTGTACAAAACCGACCCGGACCAACGAACCGGACCAGAACCGACCTATTTGGTCCAGTTCTGGTCGGTTTTTGTTTTTAAAAAAATGAATTTCGGTTCTGCTTAAGCAAGACTGAAATATTTGGTTCGGTTTTTGGGTTTATTGACAAAAATCTAAAAAACCGAACCGGACCATAGAAGAGAGGAAGAAAATGAAAAATCTGCAAAAATTGAACCTAACTTTTTAGTTTCTGTCGAAACTCGAAAGCTCTGAACTGAAGTTGAAAAATCAGAGGAGAGGGCAAAGCAAGAGAGGAGGGTTGTCTCGCACTCACTGTCGCCGTCGCCAAAGCTGACGGCCCAAAGCCTTCAATATTTAGTTCAACGTCAATCTTCTCTCTCAACTGTCACCGACGCCTTCAATCTGAACCGGAGCTCTCTGGACTCTGAGTAAGTACCAACAACAGCTATTCATTTCCTCGCACGTCGCACTCACCTCTATTTTACGTTC
This sequence comes from Begonia masoniana, assembly GCA_022432975.1. Taxonomy (NCBI): domain Eukaryota; kingdom Viridiplantae; phylum Streptophyta; class Magnoliopsida; order Cucurbitales; family Begoniaceae; genus Begonia; species Begonia masoniana. Next base: position 34,959,860 of record CM039505.1, on the reverse strand, counting down.
ACTGTGCTTCTGTTCTTGGGAGACTCTTCGGACATGACCGAGAGCATTTGTTTATGTTAGTTTTCCAGTATATTGTAATTTCGTTTTGCTCTTTTTGTTGTTGTTTTGTGATGATTTAGTTGTTTTTACTGTTGTTGGTTCTATTTTGGCCCGGATGTTTCAGCGTCTTTGTTGTTTTTGTTGCTGTTCTGTTGGTTATGTTTTCGTTCTACTCTTCTATTTTATTTTGTTGAAAAGCAACAAAATTTTCATGATTATTAGTAATTCATCATCTCTGAAATTTACAGCATTGAATTTTTTAGTGGGTTGTTCATTAAATTCTCAATGTCTTTCTTGAGTCCCCCTTGTCCTTGTAAGTTAATTGATATGGCGTAATTATGAAATATGTAGAATTTTTTAATGGAAAAATCGGAACCGGAACCAAAATTTTGGTTCGGTTCTGGTCCGGTCCTTAAAAAATTTTTGATGGTATTGGTCTTAAAAATAAAAAACCGAATATTATTGGTCCGGTCCTAATTTTTCTCAAAATCGGACTGAACCGGACCACGTACACCCCTATCGCTATCGACGCTTAATATATCTTTAAAACATCATAAACTATCAAATTTAAAGCATGTTGAAAACCTCTCACATGTATGTGATCGCCATTTAAAATCAACCATTTCTATGTTTTCACCGTCTTGATCAAATATGAAATAGGAACGTCATTGGAAGATGCATTGTCAACAGTAACAGTCTTAATTTTTTTGATCTCCCACTTAAACAAACATTTCTTTATTTCCTTTCCAATAGTTTTACTTTTATGGTTTGGAATCAAACAAAAATTAAGAATTTTCTTTTGAACATTACAATCTTCATTTATATAATGAGCCATACAAACCATATAGTCAAACTTTGAATAGAGGTCTATGTGTAAGTGTTCAAACATACTCTCTGTGTTATTATAAAATAAACACTCTTTTCAACTTAGTTACTTCTTTCTCATATATCTTGTGAATATCTAATACTATTATTCTTCTAGAAGACAGAACAAACTTATGATTTGAGATATAGACAAAATGATGAGCTCCGACTTATAGATGAAATGCAAACACAACCGCAACAATACGTACGGTTCGGTAAACCTGGTTCTAGTCGAGATTTATCCCAAGCAACCAATATGTATAACTTTCTCAAATTAAATTCAAATGACCTGAAAATTTAACACAACCTTACTCAACTCGTGGATGAAAAACCATTAAAATTTCAGAGCTAAAAACGTCATAGTTAAGATATGGAGGAAACAATGCTGCTGGCTCGAGGAGGTGATAAATCTGCACCTCTCGGTTTTGACTCCTTTTGAAGAAGTTCTCCAACAAACTTTGAATGGAAGTTTCTGTGCACCCTTGTTTGGATTTTTCACCTTTAGAATAGAGGAAGAGAAGGGCACAACAATGAACGACTCTCCCTAAACTTACAAAGGAAAGAATCAGTTGTTAACTCACTCACTCTCGGGTCTTCACTCACCGATTGCAAGAAGAAAGGAAAAAAGATTAAACTCGGGTTTTCATTCATACAAAAGTTGCTCTTACAACAAGAAAAGGATGCTTAAATACCTCCCCCTTGTGCAGCTAGGCTTCAACAAAATAAAAGGAAGAAGAAAGCTCTAGAAGTGATGTCTCATTGGGCTACCTCATCAGCCATCTCATGGTAGAGCCCTCCTTTCTCTCTCCCACGATCTCTTGTACTTGCCACATTCAAAATTCAAATCATTTTCCTCCAAAAACAATCAGCCATGCAAACTACGTAAGGTATCCTACCATGCATGCAATAAAACGTGAAATAAACTAGGTTTTTAAGCAAAAAAAATAAGAGGTGGTTCGGTTACAATTTCTCCTTCAAGAATTGGTGTGATCGAAGGTTGCTCCCAAGTTAGCAAATGAAGAGGCTTTTTTGAGTCTTTTGAGCTTAGTTCCGAATTCAAATCTTCAAATGGAGCTACACCTACAAAACAAGCAAACTTGTTAGAGAATGGTTCGGTCGCGTGCATGGTCTTAGCTTGGGAACCTATCATAGGGCCCATTGGCATATCATCCTCCCCGGGTGATTGAGAATTTGACCTCAAATTTGAGGGTTCACCATTCTCCAAGACTTATTCCTCTCCAATGTATGGGGAAAGATCTTAGACATTAAAAGTGGCAGATACTCCGTAGTCTCCAGGTAACTCAAGCTTGTAAGCGTTATTGTTGATTCTTTCTAGTACCCTGAATGGACCATCAGCTCTTGGGAGTAACTTAGATTTCCGATGTTTGGGAAAATTTTCCTTTCTTAGATGAAGCCAAACTAGGTCTCCCTCATTAAAGATAATCTCCTTTATTCCTCGGTTGGCTTGCTTGGCATACTTGTCATTTTTCCTCTAAATGGTATTTCTCACCTTTTCATGCAAGCTCTTTACTTGCTCGGCCTTGCTTGGTTCTAAAGGGTTGGCTAGGTCTTTCATGGGCAATGGCACAAAGTCGAATGGTGTAAGTGGATTGAAACCGTAATGCATGCTCTTATTATAAGCAAACTCAATGCATGGGAAATGAACACCAATCAGTGAGTCTCTTGCCCACTATACTCCTCAACAAGGTACCCAAGGTTCTATTTACAACCTCGGTTTGGCCATCCGTTTGAGGGTGGAAAGATGTGCTAAAAAGCAACTTGGTACCAAACTTCCTCCACAGTGTTTTCCAGAAAGAGCTTAGGAACTTAGTATCTCTATCTGACACGATAGATTTAGGAACTCCATGCAAACATACCACTTCTTTGAAAAACAATTCAGCCATGAGGACAGAGTCATTCATCTTGGAGCAAGCTAAGAAATGTGTCATCTTTGAAAACCAATCTACAACTACCATAATTGATTCCTTAGCCTGAGCAGTGTGAGGAATTCCTAAAATAAAATCCATGTTAATTTCCGCCCAAGAATGACTCAACATGGGTAATGGAAAATAGAGCCCTTAAGTAAGTACTCGGCTCTTGGTTTTCTTACAAATAATACACTTTTCTAATACTCGATGCACATCCCGTAGTAGATTAGGCCAATAGAAATGCTCCTTAATCATTTCCAAAATGACTAGATAAACTGCCACTATTCATGTTTCTTTGATTAGGGATTCCCAAATGCGCCCACTAGGGATACAATTTACCTCCTTTGAAAAGGAAGCCGTCCACTAGGTGCTAATTACCTTCAGCCTTGACTTGACACTTCTTATACAAATGGCCAAAGTCGTGGTCCTCAATATAACTACTCTTGATCCAATCGAAACAAAAAAACTTGCTGCTTAGCTCGGTCAAAAGAACATACCGCCTAAATAAAGCGTCGGCCACCACATTAGCCTCCCCCTTCTTATATTTGATGATGTAAGGGTATCGTTCAAGGAACTCTACCCATTTGGCATGCCTCCTATTTAACTTGCCTTAGCTTTTTATGTGCTTGAGCACTTGATGATCGGTGTGTATGATGAATTCCTTGGAAAGGAGATATGTTGACAAACTTCAAAAGCTCGAATGACGGCAAAAACTCCTTGTCATATGTGGAATAGTTGATGGTGGCTCCTTCAAGCTTTTCACTAAAATATGCAAGTGACTTTCCCTCTTGCATGAGCAATATTCTGATTCCTAACCCGGATGCATCACATTTGATCTAAAAAACTTTGTTGAAATCGGGTAGCATAAGAACGAGAGCATGACATAATTTCTCCTTTATCGACTCAAAGCTTTGTTGGCAAGCTTGAGTCCATTGAAACTCCTTTCATTTCTTGGTACAATCAGTAATAGGGGCCATAATCTAGCTGAAATTTTTGATGAACCTCCGATATAAGCATGCTAATCCATGGAAACTCCGCACTTTTGAGATCCCTTTAGGAACCGGCCATTCCTTTATGGCTTCTATCTTATATTCATCCACTTCCATACCATCTTTGGTGATGATGAAACGGAGAAAATAGACTCTCTCTTGAGCGAAAGAACACTTCTTGAGATTCCTAAAAAGTTTGGCACTTTTGCATTTCAAAAAAGGCTCCAAGGTGTTCTAGGTGGTGGGATGCAAAGTCCGAATTGTACATGTAACACCCGGATTTACGGGATTTTTGTAACTATATATGTATAATGGCATTTTTTGTAAATATGTCACGTTGAGTCAGTTTCGTGAAAAGAAAGCGTTATTACGATCCTAATAATTAATATAGATTTCAAGAAAATTTCGAGAATTTTAGAAGTTGTAACGCTAATTTTACAAGAATTACGTTTCTCGTAATATAAAGGACGTTGTGGTAAAAATAGTAAATGAGGTCCGTTGTGTACGGACAGTTTTAATGGAACTCTAGTAATAAATTGGATTTATTAGCGAAATAAGGAAATTTGGAGAAACCGAATCGTTAGCTAAATAATGAAGCAAAGAACGAAACAAATAGAAAATCAAAGGAAGGGCAAAATGGTAATTTACCAAGTCAAAATTTATTAAAATCACAATTTTCTCTTCTTCTCCAGCACTCCACGCGATTTTCTTCTGAAATCCCTCCCAGGCGATTTTTTTCTCTCCTCTTGCGCGATTTCTCTTCTGACGATTGAAGCTCTCCGATTGACCTCCGATTCTTCTTGATTTCTTCTCCAATCCCATCCCTAGGTATGATTCTGTAGTTGTAAAAGGTTTATTTTTGGTTTACACGGAGTTATACGATTAGCCATACGAGCCCTCGAACAATGGCAATATTATCTCTTGTCTAAGGAATTTGTTAAACACACTAACCACCAAAAACATATTAAGAGTCGGTAAATTAAACGAGAAACATACCAAATGGGTAGAATTTATGGAAAGATACTCTTATACCCTCAAGTATAAGAAAGGAGAGACCAATGTGGTAGCATATGTGCTATCTAGAAGGCACATTCTTTTAACCAAACTAGGAACCAGGTTCTTAGGGTTTGAATGAATTAAGGATACCTATAAGTCAGACCCGGACTTTGGGCCATATTACTTAAAGTGTCAGAACAAAGCTGAGGGAGATTACCATATTATAGATGAGTATTTATTTAAAGTAAGTAAGTTGTGTGTCCCCAATGGTAGCTTGAGAAAATGTCTGGTCAAGGAGGTTCACAGTGGGAGATTGTTTGGCCATTTCGGAGAAAAGAAGACCCTGGACACGCTCAAGGAACATTTTTTTTGTCCCCATCTTTTACGTGATGTACATCGGGTAATTGAGCAATGCATAGTATTCAAGAAAGCAAATGGTAGGGTTCTGCCTCAAGGATTATATCTACCCCGGCTTGTACCTACACATCCAGAGGTAGAAATTAGCATGGACTTCGTTTTAGGACTCTCTCACATAGCCAGAGCTAAGGATTCCATTATGGTAGTCGTGGATCGTTTCTCCAAAATGTTACATTTCATTTCCTGTGCCAAAACTGATGACGCCATCATTACTGCTGAACTTTTTTTTAAGGAGGTAGTTAGATTCCTTGGAGTACCACAGTCTATAGTGTCTGATAGAGATACTAAATTTTTGAGCACATTCTAGAAGACCTTATGGAAAAATATTGAGACAAAGCTTCTATTCAATACATCTTTTCACCTACAAACTAATGGTCAGACTGAAGTAGTCAACAGGACTCTAGGAACCCTTCTAAGGAGCTTCGTGGGCAAAAATTTAACAGTTTGGGATGTCCAACTCCCATATTTAGAGTTTGCTTACAACCAAAGTGTCCACTTCTCTACTCAGTAGACACCTTTTGAGGTAGTATATGACTTCAACCCTCTTACACCATTAGACCTTGTGCCACTCCCTGTGACAAATCTTGCAAACACAGTAGGGGCCAACAAAACTGCACAAGTCAAACAAATACATGAGGCGGCTCGAAAAGCCATACAGAAGAAGAGTGAGGAGACCTATAAAAATAGGCTAACAAGGGGCGTTAGGAAGTGATATTCAACGAAGGTGATTTAGTGTGGCTCCACCTGAGGAAGGAACATTTTCCCAAGCAACGACAATCTAAACATATTCCATGAGCCGATGGACCCTTTAAGATTTTAGAGCGCATTAACAAAGATGCTTATTGTCACGCCCCCAATAGAAACGAGACCGATTCATAACTTTCTTGGATCATTTATACTAAGATTATCCTCTGTACATATATATTTTTTTTTAAACAAACAGAACAGTACTCAAGACATGGTCATGTCCGAACAAATCTGAACTCTTCGAAAACTCAACTTCTACAAAAGGGCTGTCGACATAAACAGTCACAGAGTCGAGCGACTAAACTCAAACATTATTTTCATAACACGATCGGGCAGAAGGGAGGCACCCTCAGACCTCACGACTTCATCGTTCGCGGGGTTGCATGGATTTGCAGACATCCACCGATCAACATGTGCATCCCGCGTGCCACATTAAACTTAACCCGATCGCTAACGACAAAACTTATATACACTCATCCGATAGAATAGACAACATCATCCGATAGGATAAACAACATCATCCGATTGACATGCGTATCTCACGTGACACATTAAGACTTCATCCGATCGCTAGACGACAAAACTTATATACACTCATCCGATAGGATAGACAACATCATCCGATAGGATAAACAACATCATCCGATTGACATGCGTATCTCACGTGACACATTAAGACTTCATCCGATCGCTAGACGACAAAAATTTATATACACTCATCCGATGAAATGAACAGCATCATCCGATTATAAAACGACATGGTTAAACTACTCCTACCGATGACGTCAGCCAGATGATTTACTCATCCGATCAAAACAGCACTACTCACATCATCCGATCACAAAACGACGAAGTTTAGACTACTCCAGCCGATGACGTCAGCCGGATGATTTACTCATCCGATCAAAACAACACTACTCACATCATCCGACTACTCACCTTTACTCACATCATCCGATCACAAAACGACAAGGTTTAAACTACTCATACTCTGACTTAGACATGAATTCAATCTGAGTATACATAGCAGAAGACCTCATTAAAACAGGCCATCACATATATATAAATCCTCAAAATCATTCTCGAGCTCAGAAGCTAAAATAGGTAAATGACACTCTTAAGAGAAATCTCATCCTACTTAGAAATTGTATCAGTCATATTCAAATATCTAATGACATGAGAAAACTCATCCTACATTAACCTCAGTGTTCGTAATTCTTACTGACATCACATGAATAGTATCCACGGGTCATAATCGCCTTTTCCAGACACGCACTGTCACCCTGAGCACCATCCAGCAACCAGCCTTAGGCTTCCTCATTGAACTTGGAATCCTCACTTGTTAATTCTTCACCTGCATCATAAGGTTTACACTATAAGCCTAATGCTTAGTAAGGAATGCAATGCTAACACATATGCATGAATGCACAGTTTAAAGAAACGCATGCTCATGAATCTTTTCTTGTTCCTGTTCATATTCATGTTCATATTTATCATTCATATTCATCATACATATTCAACATTCATATTCATCATTTACATTATATGTTGCATAGGTTTCATATTCATATATTATTCATGAGAGAAATCATGCAGTTAAAACATTTTCATGTGCTTGAGAAACATTCGTGATGCATGAGCAGGGGTACTTTTAGTTCATCATTCTACTGAACAGGTCATACATTTAGTAAGGATCATTCTTACAGTTCAAGTATCGTAACTAACAGACAAAAGCTCAGATAATCTTTAAACATCGAAGATCAGCTTCTAACTAGTACCCTTGTGATGTAGGGCCCTAATGGCCGGGTATCCTACACATTCACTTACCTAGTTTTCTGAGCAATTTTAAGTACTTCTCTTCAGACTTCTTCACCTAAAACATTCAACATTGTAAAGTTAAAACAACATCCTAAAAGTTTTAATCAAGAGTCACTCTAGAACCTAACGTATGCATATATACACAAGTCCTTTAGCCGAGCACTCAGTGTGCGTAGTCTAAATTTCCATAATCAAAATAACCAGATTTGGTCTAGAACTATTCCCAATCAGCTATAATAAAGTCCAAAATCGAATCGGAGATGCCTTTATTAAACTCGAGTTATAACGTTACTACCATTATTTTGTCATTGAGAAATCTGAAATCCCAGCTCCAGCAGAAAATAGGGCTCAATGTAAACAATCAGTAACTACATTGCCAAAGTCTTACCTAGAGTGTGGATTGTCGGGGTGGAGGCTGAAGAATCAGTCGCCGATGAGAGAGTCGCTGGCAGAGGGAGACAGCTCGGGGAATGAGAGAACGCAGAAGGGAATGTCGGCTACAGTGGGATTTTGGTGACGTTTAAGAGTTTACACTTTCTATTTATATTACTCCAATCATCCTTAATTACAATTTTGCCACCCAACCTAGATTTTCAACACAAGCAATTAATTAAGTCTTGGCATAAATTTCAAATCGAAAAGGTCAAAATAAACATGACCGTTAAAACAGTTAAAATCACCTGGTTAAACTTGTCGGGTGTTACACTTATATATTGGAATTACCAAGGAACTATGGAGTATCAGCCACCTTTAACGTGCAGGATCTCTCACCGTATGTTGGAGAGGAAGATGACCTCAAGAGGGACAAACCCCTAGATTTGAGGTCAAATCCTCACTCACCCGGGGAGGATGATATGCCTCGGAGGCCTATGACTCGTTCTCAAACCAAAGTACGATCACCAATTAATCTTTATTCTAATAGTTTGCTAGTTTTGCAGGTGAAGGAATTTTTAATAGTTTGGAGTGGGAGCTATATTCTAAAGACATGGATAAACCTACATATGTTCTCTCTTGGAAATCACTTCCAAGATTATCTCACATTGAAAAAGAAATTTGTCTTCCCAAAGGCAAATCCTTATAATCAAGTGTTTTGTTTAGTTTTTTTTTTGTTTGTGGTAAACATTGGCTTTTTCTTGTATTTTATGGCAAACATTAGCCTTTATTTTGTTTAGCATGCTTGCATAATAGTTATTAGGTTAGCACGGGTGGCCTAGGTTTGGTGCGCACAACGGTTTGTCTCACGCACATGGCCGAGAAATGGCACACGAGAGGTCGGCTAGCGCGCGCAAAAGGAGACGAGGTCGAGCACGCATGGATGGGTGACCTGGCCGTACGGAAGAGCGCTGGCAGGAGCGCACATGGATGGCTAACCTGGCCAATGTTGTGATCCATTGATCAGCGTGTGCAAGAACAGATCACACAGCCGAGCTATTGTACAGACACTTTTTGATTAATAGAAAATTGAGATTTTTCTTTGAGTTCGATGTGCTTTTCGACCTTCAAGATATTTGCCTCGGTGTGTGATATCCGAGTGGAGATTTGCCTCCATTGTCCTCCCAGTTCATGGTTACTTGGTGGCTCTTAGATACATAATTTCTCTTCAATCTTTCAAAGTTTAGAAATTAGAAGAAGGGTGGAAAACCAAGCCTAGTGTGCTGGAGCATTCCTTCTTCCTTGAAGGTCTTATTATCCGAAGGTGCCACAAGTTTCCTATTGTACCGACCGCTGGTGTCCCTTGCATAAATTCTTGATGATTTTCCACCTGAAATTTTGAGGGCTTACTCACCACTTACCAGGTAAGTTTCTTTTAAATTTTCATAGTACTTGGACCTAATTTGATAAAGTTTTGCATACTGTTTTGGGGACTTTTTTTATTGAGCCGAGAGTACCGAACTTGTTTTTCCTACTACTTTAACTTGGCTTTTGCAGGACAATTTCGAGGTTTAACCAAAGAGTTTAGTGACCTAGGCCAACAAGTTAAGAATCTAAATCAAAACCTAAGATTTGTTATGGATAATATTCTCCCAAACCACCATAGAAGACCTTCTCCAAGTGTAACGCCCCGAGTTTTGTAAACACGATTCGTTACTCATAACACTGAACAGAACTAAGAAATTCTGGGAAAAATTTTAGAACTTCACTCAACGGTCAAAATTCGACATTATTTAAAAACATAAAAAACATGCAGCGGAAAAACATTTCTGTAAAACAGAGTCTTTACGAAAACAGACTAGGGAATTCTTACAGTTTAAATAAGACAATAAGGAAAAACGTTTGAAACTTCTTTGAGACATCTACAGCCAGCTCGACGTTATTGTCAATCTAGCGCCTAAAGAATTTGATGACTCCGACCTTGGACAACATTCCCGTCTATGGCTCTGGTTGAAGAACTCCGGACAAACGACTTTGGACGACTGACTCTGGACAAGCGACTTTGGATGACTCACTCTGGACGACAAACTACACAGAACCTTGAACAACTGTTCATCATGTCCACGGTTACATAGATTTATCATCTGCGGGTGATTGTCCACAGACTTACTTAAATTCATCATCCACAGATCACGTGACTTTATCGTCCATGGGTCACGTGACTCTAACGTCCATGGTTTACCTAAACTCAACGTCCACAGACAACGTCCATTAACTTACTTAAATTTATCGTCCACGGACTACGTGACTCTGTCACCCGCGGGTCACGTGACTTTATAAACTTGGACGACTACACTTCAGACAACTTGTCCACAAGTAGACAACCATTTTCGCTAAGAATTGTGGACGACTATTCTTTCCCACAGTTTGGATGACTAATTTGTCCACAGAACAGACGACTGATTCCACTTACCACTTTGGACGATGTTCTCATCCATGACTTTGGACGATAATCTTTCACAACTCTGAATGACATTTCCCACAACAGAACAATACATTAACCGATTTTGCACAAATCGGTGAGCGATTCTGACTACTAAGAGAACTTATAGAGTTTCAACAGCAGCCATTTAAAACACCATAAATCCATTTCTTACACAATCTCAGAAAAGAACTTCAGTTAGATTCAACCGTGTTTCATAACCCGAATAGTTTCCAAAACGATATAAAACATTAAAACTTCTTCTGTTATTAAATTCTCAGCACACATTAGCTAAAACTTTGTCCACTAAATTTTCACACCTACTGCCACTAGTTAAACCGCCTCATCAGTTTGCGAAGTCGATGCATTAATGTACTCCTCCAATTGATTCTAATCCTCAACATGTTCAGAGAACACACCAGCAGACACTTCTTCACCTACATCACAAAACTCATCTATTAGCCTAATGCTAAATAAGTAGAGCAATAATGAAATGAAATGTTGAAACATAAATCCTATTCATGCAATTTCTACTTTCACAACTCAGTTGAATTCATAATCGTTCTCTGCTAATTTGATCCTTCTGTTCAATGGGAAGTGGATTAGTTTTTCCAAAGTCGAATATCATCTAACTCGATTAAGGGGAGGATTAGTTCCCTTAATAGCTGGTCTTGATCCCTCTGTTCGACGGGAAGCGGATCATTTTTTCCAAAGTCGAATATCCTCTAAGTCGATTAAGGGACGGATTAGTTCCCTTAATAGCTGATTTGGTTTGTTCTGTTCATACCTTACCATATCATTACATGTAAATACATTTTCGTATTCTTTCAAAATATGATGCATGACATTCTGAAAACATGCATAAAATCCTACTGTTTTGTGATGTAGACCCGAAGGCACACACAAACTCTACTTACCTGGCTTCCTAAGAGATTTCTGGTTGTAAGCTACTTCAAGAGTTGGCTCACCTAAAACATAAGCACAACATTACTTAACTTCATTCTAAACTATCCAGAAATTTTTAGGGAAACTAGTTTGGAAGCTCTGTTCATCGTGCATTCCCGATTTAGCATAAAACCCGAATCTGTTCCCACTCACAACATTCCCAAAATACGTATCTGCAATCCCCTCTATCATCAATAATCACTAATACAACAAGAAATCAAAGTAAAACTCACCTAAGTTGAAGAATCGAAGAGGAAGTCGCCTCGAGGAACTTGCTGAGCTTGAATGCCGAAAAAGGGAAAATAAAAATAGTGGCGGCTAAACCTTCATTAAACCCTCCTTTTATATCATATTGCTCCACAATTACACTTATGCCCTTGACTAACCAACTTTATCCTATTTAAGCAACCAATCAAATTTACTTAATTCTATAAAAATAAAAGTCACAAAATGTTGCTAATAGAATCAAGGCTGACAATTACCGGTTGCTACAATCTATCCTCCTTAAAAGAATTTTGTCCTCAAAATTCAATGCTCAAACAACTCAGGATATCGGCTCATCGTGTGCTGCTGGCGTTCCCAAGTTGCCTCCTCTACATTCTGGTTACGCCATAACACCTTCACTAGCTGAACTTCCTTATTACGTAGCACTTTTGTTGCATAGTCCAGAATTTCTACTGGTTTCTCTTCATAGGTAAGAGTAAGATGAATTTCAATATTCTGCTGTTCTACAACCTGTGATGGATCCCGCATACACTTCTTCAACATAGAAACATAGAACACATCATGAATCCCTTCCATAGAAGCTGGCAGCTGTAACGGATAAGCTGTCTTCCCAACCTTCTTCAAGATTGAGAATGGCCCGATATATCTGGGGTTCTACTTGCCTCTCTTCCTAAATCTCAAAACTCTTTTGAACGGTGAAACTTTAAGAAAAACTTCATCACCAACTTCAAATTCCAAATCTCTACGTCTTCTATCGGCATAGTTTTTCTGCCAGCTTTGAGCTGTCAAGATTTGCTGTCGGATAAGAGCAATCTTCTCCGCTGTTTGCTGCATAAAATCAGGACCAATCAAGCGTGCTTCTCCAACTTCATCCCAGTACAATGGAGATCTGCACCTTCGTCTATATAATGCCTCGTATGGTGTCATGCCTATTGTTGCCTGAAAACTGTTGTTATAAGAGAATTCCACCAATGATAAATACTTACTCCAAGAACCCTGGAATTATAATACACATGCACGAAGCATATCCTCTAATGTTTGAATAGTCCTATCAGATTGTTCATCTATTTGGGGGTGAAAAGTTGTACTGAAATTGAGCTGTGTACCCATAGCCTTGTGCAGACTCTTCCAGAACTTCGACGTAAATCTAGAATCTCGGTCTGATACTAATGTGATTGGAACTCCATGCAATCGTACAATCTCATGCACATACAATTCAGCGAACTGATCCATCGAGTATGTCATCTTTATTGGCAGGAAATGGGCAGATTTTGTTAGATGATCAACTATCACCCAAATTGCATCATGTCCCCTTGCTGTTCTAGGCAATCCCACAACAAAGTTCATCGTTATTTGTTCCCATTTCCATTCGAGAAGTGGTAATGGTTGCAATGTCCCTGCAGGTCTTTGATGTTCAGCTTTAATCTGTTGGCAGATCAAACATGATCCTACGTATTCCACCACACTTCCTTTCATATTTGGCCACCAATAATGTTGTCTAAGGTCTCTGTATATTTTTATACTTCCAGAATGAACGGAGAGTCTAGAAGAATGTGCCTCCAAAAGGATCTCTTTTCGAAGTTCATCATTAGCCGAAACAAACCATCTATTCCGAGACTTAAGAATTCCATCATCAGAATAATTGAAATCCGACTTATCAGTAGAATCCATGCTTAATTTGTACTTGTTGCACTCAGCATCATTCGTCTGAGCTTCCTTTATCATTTCCAGAATAGTAGGCTTTAAGGATATAGCAGAAAGCATGGCTGACATGCTGGACACTGCCTCTAAATTTAATCTTTGGAATTCCGACTCCAAAGCTAGTGGCATGTCAAGAATCATTGCCAAGGTTGATGTTGTCACTCTGCTTAACGCATCAGCCACTACATTTGCCTTGGGAGGGTGGTATTTGATCTCAAAATTGTAGTCTTTTACAAACTCCAACCACCTACGTTGCCTCATGTTTAACTCTTTTTGAGTGAAGATATATTTCAGACTTTTATGATTCCGAGAATATTTTGCAAGATTGTTCATACAAGTAATGTCTCCAAATCTTTAATGCAAAGACCACAGCAGCTAACTCTAAGTCGTGTGTAGGATAGTTCCTCTCATGTATTTTCAGCTGTCTAGAAGCATAAGCTATTACTTTACCATCTTGCATCAACACACAGCCAAGTCCAACTTTGGAAACATCGCAGTAAATGCTAAACTTTCCATTCTCAACAGGGAGTGTTAATATTGGGGCATTGGTCAGTCTCTGTTTCAAAGTCTGAAAACTATACTCACATTCCTCAGTCCATGCATACTTCATGTTTTTCCTTATTAACCGAGTGAGGGGTGTTGCAATCTTCGAGAATCCTTCAATAAATTTCCTGTAATATCCTGCTAATCCAAGGAAACTCCGAATATCTGCAGCATTCTTCGATTGGGGCCACTCCTTAACTGCTTGAACCTTGGCTGGATCGACAAATATTCCATCTCCCGAGATCACGTGACCAAGAAAGTGAACATTGTCCAACCAAAACTCACACTTGGAAAACTTGGCATAAAGTTGGTGCTGCTTAAGTACTCCAAACACCAAGTTCAAGTGCCTTGCATGCTCATCCTTAGTACGTGAATAGATTAAAATATCATCAATAAACACTATGACAAATTTATCTAAATACTCGTGAAACACCCTATTCATAAGGTCCATGAAGGCTGCTGGTGCATTTGTCAATCTAAAAGACATTACCAAGAACTCATAATGTCCATACCTTGTGTGAAAGGCAGTCTTTGGAATATCTTCAGATTTAACTTTCAATTGGTAGTAACCAGACCTTAGGTCAATCTTAGAGAAAACTCACGCACCATTAAGTTGGTCGAATAAATCATCAATCATTGGTAATGGATACTTGTTCTTGATAGTTAACTTATTCAATTCCCGATAATCTACGCACATACGCAATGATCCATCCTTCTTCTTAACAAAAAGGACTGGTGCTCCCCATGGTGAATAACTAGGGCGTATGAATCCTTTCTCCAACAGTTCCTCCAACTGTGTCTTTAACTCTCTAAGTTCCATTGGTGCTAATCTATAGGGGCTCTTAGATACAGGCTCTGCGCCTAGGTAAACATCTACAACAAATTCTATTTCCCTATCTGGCGGCAAGCTAGGAAGATCATCCAGAAACACTTCTGGGAAGTTTTGGACAACTAAAACATCTTGGAGACTCGCTCTTCCTACTAACTAGGTGTCTATAGCACTGGCCAAAAAGAATAAATACTCCCCACGTGGAGAAGGTCTAGCGTCGATATAAGTCATAACAGACATCTCATTGTCCTTCTTCAAAGCTTGAAAGATATGTTTCAAACCACCAGGGGGTTAAAAACTAACTATTCCAGTCCTACAATCGATTGTGGCATAATGCTTGAACAACCCATCCATTCCTAGGATTACATCAAATCTCATTATCTCCATGATAATGAGATCAGCAGGTAGGTTCATACTCCCCACTGACACCACACTATTAAGCATCACTTGGCTAGAGTGCATGCATTCACCATAGGGTAACTTAACAGCAAATGCAGACGCTATAAAAGAATGTGTTGCACCAGAATCTATTAAAGTAAAAGCAGGCATAGAATCGATCAATATAGTACCTGACACTACAGCGGGCTGATCATCATCACCCGAGTCCATCATAGAGAATATCCTCGGCTTCGACTTAGCAGGGCCATTCATTAAAGCTGGGCAGTCCCTGTTAACATGACCAATTTTATTACAGTCGTAGCACCGATTGACTCTGGGCTTGGGGATATCCTTGAACATGTGTCCAACTTCTTCGCAGTTGAAACACTTTCCCGACCCAAATCTGCACTCGCCCAGGTGATTCTGTAACGCCCCGAGTTATCTGAACCCGGTTCGTCACACCATGCCCGTACATGACTAAAAATTTCAACCGTATTATTTTTTTAAAAAAAACTTACAGCGGAAATCATTTAAGTAAAATAGAGTTAAACAAAACTATTGTACAATGCTTGAATACTTAGTTAGAATTTTGGGGAATAATCGGCAAAAGGAATGAAGGTTTAAATCGCAGAACACTTCATAAGTTTCAAAAGTCAAACGCATCGCCCGCTGAACAAAGTCAACAAAATGGGACTGAAGCAGAAAATGGAAGACATCATCCGGTGGCAAAACGACAAAAGACTTTCTACATCATCCGGTGGATTTACACTCGACATCCACCGGTCACTAAACGACAAAATGCACTTTTCATCTTCCGATGACGTCAGCCAGATGATTTTCTTCATCCGATCGACTTTGTTCTACATCCATCGGTGCTAAACGACAAAAATACTGTCTACACCTTCCGATGACGTCAGCACGCATCCGCCGATGAGTTTACTGAGACATCATCTGATAGACTTAAACCTACACCTTCCGATGACGTCAGCACGCATCTGCCGATGAGTTTACTGAGACATCATCCGATAGACTTAAACCTACACCCTCCGATTGAGTAAACTGCACACGCCGATCACTAAACGACAAATTTCGTTCTATATCATCCGATGGGTTCCACTGAAGACATCTTCCGATAGACAACAGAACAACAACTCAACCTACAGAAAAGAATTTACTCACTTCACTAAAACCATTCAAAAACATTTCAAACTATTGCATTACTAAAATTCCAGTGAGTGACAACATTAAATCCCAACAAAACACTATTATCAGAAAAAGGAAACTCAAAACGTATTCAAAACATCGAAATCACTACTGTCATGAAAACTCAGCAAATTTAAATTGAACACTGTCAACTAAACTTTCAGATTATTAACACCAGTTAACCCGCCTCATCAGTTTACCAGGACGAAACATGAATGTGCTCCTCCAACCAGCCTATCCCTCAGTGAACTCAGAGAATTCACCTGCAGTATCCTCAACACCTACATCACAAAACTCATCTATTAGCCTAATGCTAAGTAAGTAAAGCAGGAATGAAATGAATTGCTAAAACATAAATTCCTAAACATGCAATTTATACTTTCTCATCTCAGTTGCATACACATATATTCATAAACTGTTCTGATCCCTCGGTTCCCTTGGGAGTGGGATCAATTCTCCCAATGTCATACATCCTCTACTCGATTAAGGGGCGGATGAATTCCTTTAATAGCTGATCTGATCCCTTGGTTCCCTTGGGAGTGGGATCAGTTCTCCCAATGTCATACATCCTCTACTCGATTAAGGGGCGGATGAATTCCCTTAATAGCTGATCTGTCACATTCAGTTCATGCCTCACCATTATTACATGGAAATTCATTTTCGTAATCTTTTAAAAACATGATGCATGACATACAAAATCATTCACAAGATGCATAACCCTACTGTTTTGTGATATAGGCACGAAGGCACATGCATACTTTACTTACCTGGATTCCTGGAAATTGTTCGGTTACCACTACTCGGGAAGCTCTGTACACCTAATGTCATAAGCAGAATACCGATTAGATCATCACTAACCTTAACCTTATATCGTTCAGAAACCTAAGGAGTTAGTTTGGAAAACTCTGGTTATCGAACATTCTCAACACTAAACCCGAACTCAACACACTCGCAGCCTTATCAAAAATACACGCATTGTACTTTCTCTGCTATATAGCCACTAAAATCTCAAGATAACGAAAGGAAAACTTACCTAGTTTGAAGGAGAATTGGGCGAGGGAAAATCGCCTAGAGAGCTCGACTGCCTGAGCTGAAAACCCAAAGAGGAAAATGAGGGGACAATGGCGGCTAAACCTCATTAAACCCTCCCTTAAATGCGTTATCCACAATAAATTGCAATTTGCCATTTTATCCTTGCTCAATCACTTGTTAACCTAATCACTAAATCACCCATATTTCAATTATAAAACATTCTCTATAAATGGAAAAAGGTAAATCGGTTAATGGAAACTGGGTGTTACAATCTACCTTCCTTAAAAGAATTTTGTCCTCAAAATTCAGTACCTGAATAGTTCTGGATATTGGTCCATTATGTCTTGCTGGCGCTCCCAAGTTGTCTCCTCAATATTCTGGTTGTGCCATAAGACTTTTACCAGTGGAACCTCCTTGTTGCGTAATACCTTTACTGCATAATCTAAGATCCTTACTGGTTTCTCCTCATAAGTAAGAGTAGGAAGGACTTCAATGTTCTGCTGTTCCATAATCTGTGAAGGATCTCTAACACATTTCTTTAGCATGGAAACGTGAAACACATTATGAATTCCCTCCAGAGAGGCTGGTAACTGAAGTTGATATGCTGACTTTCCAATTCTCTTCACGATTTGGAAAGGTCCAATATATCTGGGGTTTAACTTACCTCTTTTCCCAAATCTCACAACTCCTTTGAAAGGTGACACCTTAAGGAAAACTTCATTACCAACATCAAATTCTAATTCTCTTGTCTTTTGTCTGCATAGCTTTTTTGCCAGCTTTGAGCTGTTAAGATTCTTTGTCGGATAAGAGCAATCTTCTCCACTGTCTGTTGCACAATGTCAGGACCAATTAACTGTGCTTCTCCAACTTCATCCCAATACAATGGAGATCTACACTTCCGTCCATACAATGCCTCGTATGGTGCCATGCCTATTGTTGCCTGAAAACTGTTATTATAAGAGAACTCAACCAATGGTAAATACTTACTCCAAGAACCTTGAAATTCCAGCACATAAGACCGAAGCATATCCTCCAACATTTGGATAGTTCTCTCGGATTGTCCATCGGTTTGAGGATGAAAGGCTGTGCTAAAACTAAGCTGTGTCCCCATAGCCTTGTGCAAATTTTTCCAAAACTTAGATGTAAATCTGGAGTCTCGGTCTGAAACTATGGTGCTTGGAACACCATGCAGTCTAACAACTTCGTGCACATACAACTCAGCCAATTGATCCATTGAGTATGTTATCATCATTGGCAGAAAGTGAGCTGATTTGGTTAAACGATCAACTACTACCCAAATTGCATCGTGACCTTTTACTGTTCTAGGTAACCCTATAACAAAATCCATAGTTATTTGTTCCCATTTCCATTCGGGAACTGGTAAGGGTTGCAATGTTCAAGCAGGCCTCTGATGTTCAGCTTTGACTTGTTGGTAGACCAGACATGACTCCACATACTCCGCCACACTTCTCTTCATACCTGGCCACCAATAATGTTGCTTGAGATCTCTGTACATTTTCGTACCTCCAGGATGAACAGAAAGTCTGGAGGAATGTGCCTCAGATAGGATTTCCTTTCTAAGTTCAGTATCAGCCAGAACAAACCATCTATTTCGAAACTTGAGAATTTCATCAGCTGAGCAGTTGAAATCTGACTTATCAGTAGAATCTATGCACAACTTATACTTATTACATTCAGCGTTATTCATTTGAACTTCCTTTATTTTCTCCAAAATAGTTGGCCTCAAAGATATGGCCGAAAGCATGGCTGACACACTAGACACAGCTTCCAGGTTAAATCTTTGGAATTCTGTCTCTAAAGATATTGGTATTTCTAGAATCAATGCAGAGACTGAAGGAGTCACTCTACTCAAAGCATCAACCACTACATTCGCCTTGCCAGGGTGGTACTTAATCTCAAAATCATAATCTTTGACGAACTCTAACCACCTACGTTGCCTCATATTCAGTTCCTTTTGCGTGAAAATGTATTTCAGACTTTTATGATCCGAAAATATCTTACAGATTTGTCCATACAGGTAGTGCCTCCAAATCTTTAATGCAAAAACCACAGCAGCTAATTCTAAGTCATGTGTAGGGTAATTTTTTTCGTGTACTTTTAACTGCCTAGAAGCATAAGCTATAACCTTTCCATCTTGCATCAAAACACCACCAAGTCCAACCTTGGAAGCATCACAATAAATACTGAATTTACCATTTTCGACAGGAAGGGTTAAAATTGGGGCATTGGTCAGTTTCTGCTTCAAGGTCTGGAAACTGGATTCACATTTATCAGTCCAATTATACTTCACATTTTTCCTTGTCAACATAGTAAGGGGTGTGGCAATCTTTGAAAATCCCTAGATGAATTTCCTATAATATCCTGCTAATCCAAGAAAACTCCGGATATCCGTAGCATTCTTCGGTTGGGGCCACTCCTTAACAGCTTGAACCTTGGCTGGATCAACAGATATCCCATCTCCAGAGATCACATGACCAAGAAAGTGAACTCTGTCAAACCAAAACTCACACTTAGAAAATTTGGCATAAAGTTGGTGCTGCCTAAGCAATCCTAACACCAAGTTTAGGTGTCCTGCATGCTCATCCTTAGTTCTAGAATAGATTAAAATGTCATCTATGAATACAATGACAACTTGTCCAAATACTCGCGAAACACCCGATTCATGAGATCCATGAAGGCTGCTGGCGCATTTGTCAAACCAAAAGACATAACCAAAAACTCATAATGTCCATACCTTGTGCGAAAGGCAGTCTTTGGGATATCTTCAGATTTAACCTTCAACTGGTAATAACCGGACCTAAGGTCAATTTTAGAGAAAACTCTCGCACCTTTAAGCTGATCAAATAAATCATCAATCCTCGGCAGTGGATACTTGTTCTTGACAGTTAGCTTATTCAATTCTCTATAGTCTATGCACATACGCATTGATCCATCCTTCTTTTTGACAAAAAGGACAGGTGCACCCCATGGTGAAAAGCTAGGGCATATGAACCCCTTCTCCAACAAATCCTCTAACTGTTTCTTCAACTCTTTAAGTTTTGTGGGTGCTAGTCTATATGGATTCTTAGATACTGGCTCAGCGCCGGGGTAAATATCTATAACAAATTCAATTTCCCTATCTGGTGGCAAACCAGGAAGGTCATCTAGAAATACTTCTGGAAAATCTTGGACAACTAAAACATTTTTGGGGCTTGATTTTTCTACTGTTTGTGTGTCTAAAACACTGGCCAAAAAGCACAAATACTCTCTACAAGGGGAGGGTCTACAACTAACAGAAGTCATTACAGTCATCTCCTTACTCTTCTTCAGGGCTTGGAAGGTATGGTTTAAACCACTAGGGGGTTGAAAACTAACAATTCCAGTTCTACAATCTATTGTGGCATAATGCTTAAACAACCAATCCATTCCTAGGATCACATCAAATCCCATTATGTCCATAACAATAAGATCAGCAGGCAAATTCATGTTCCCTACTAACACCACACTATCAGGCATCATTTGACTGGAGTGCATGTGCTCACCAGAAGGTAATACTACGTTATACACATGCTCAGAAGAAGTAAACCGTACATCTAACTTATCAGCAAATGCAGAGGCTATAAAAGAATGAGTTGCACCCGAATCTATCAAAGTAAAAGCAGGTACAGAGTTAATCAATACAATACCTGACACTACAGCAGGCTGGTCCTCATCACCTGACTCCATCATGGAGAATATTCTTGGCTTAATCCTGGCAGGGCCACCCTTCAAAGCTGGGCAGTCTCTGATGACATGGCCAACCTTGTTGCAATGGAAGCATCGAACGATCCGGGGCTTTGGGCAATCCTTGTACAAGTGTCCAACCTCTTCGCAGTTGAAGCATTTACCCGATCCAAATCTACACTCGCCCGAGTGATTCTTCGAACACTTTGAGCACTGAGGAAACGTCTTGGTATCTGGTGCCTTCTTTCCTACCCCTTGGCTGTGCTGGCCTTCATTGGACCTCTTCACTCCCCTCTGCGGCGGTGGTTGAACAAACTTCCTCGAGGTTTCCTTTAGTCCAGTACATTTCAATTCGGCTTCTTCCACCTCCAATGTTGTGGACATAACATCACTGAAGGGCAAACCTTTATAACCCGAAAACTTGACCCCTCTATACATTTCGGGTTTCAATCCATTCATGAATTGAAACACCTTATCTTCATTTCGGTGAATAAAGTGCCCAGCGAATCGGGACAAGGACTCAAATTGTCTAACGTACTCAGCCACAGACCCTGTCTGCTTCAAGTTCAAAAACTCTACCTTTTTTGCTGCCTGGACTGTGCTATTAAAATATTTCTCATAGAAGATGTCCTTAAACTGTGACCAAGTCATAGTCAGAATGTCAGTGGTGGTCTCAATTGTCTCCCACCAAAGCTGGGCGTCTCCAGCAAAATGAAAGGTCGCCAGGGTGACCTTTTCTCCTTCTCCGACGTTGGCACATCGGAGCATGCTTTCAATCTTCCTTAACCATTCTTCAGCAACAATCGGGTTAGATGATTTTCCATCAAACGTGGGCGGCTGAAGCTTTCAGAATCGATCTCTGAATGCTCATTGCTAGAACCTGAGTTGGCACTCCCCTGTACCTCTCGGTTCAGTAACACCCCCAACTGATCAGACTGCTGACGCACTAAATCTGTTTGCTGACGTACCAAGTCTGTTAATTGCCTAATAACACTAGGTTCCTCCTCACTCCTCAAGTTTGGCATTTCCCTCGGTATCCTAGGTCTTCCTGGGCGTCTGGCCATTAAACTCACTTCCTGTACAAGGTTAACTATATTCATAAATATCTAATTACTGAGGCTAACAAAAACACTTACAGTTGTTGGAGTACTTCCATGCGACGATTGGCACTGATGAGTAATCTTTTAAACGGTTTAACTGAATGTCTCTGATACCATACTGTAACGCCCCGAGTTATCTGAACCCGGTTCGTCACACCATGCCCGTACATGACTAAAAATTTCAACCGTATTATTTTTTTTAAAAAAACTTACAGCGGAAATCATTTAAGTAAAATAGAGTTAAACAAAACTATTGTACAATGCTTGAATACTTAGTTAGAATTTTGGGGAATAATCGGCAAAAAGGAATGAAGGTTTCAATCGCAGAACACTTCATAAGTTTCAAAAGTCAAATGCATCGCCCGCTGAACAAAGTCAACAAAATGGGACTGAAGCAGAAAATAGAAGACATCATCCGGTGGCAAAACGACAAAAGACTTTCTACATCATCCGATGGATTTACACTCGACATCCACCGGTCACTAAACGACAAAATGCACTTTTCATCTTCCGATGACGTCAGCCAGATGATTTCCTTCATCCGATCGACTTTGTTCTACATCCACCGGTGACTAAACGACAAAATACTCTCTACACCTTCCGATGACGTCAGCACGCATCCGCCGATGAGTTTACTGAGACATCATCCGATAGACTTAAACCTACACCTTTCGATGACGTCAGCACGCATCTGCCGATGAGTTTACTGAGACATCATCCGATAGACTTAAACCTACACCTTCCGATTGAGTAAACTGCACACGCCGATCACTAAACGACAAATTTCGTTCTATATCATCCGATGGGTTCCACTGAAGACATCTTCCGATAGACAACAGAACAACAACTCAACCTACAGAAAAGAATTTACTCACTTCACTAAAACCATTCAAAAACATTTCAAACCATTACATTACTAAAATTCCAGTGAGTGCCAACATTAAATCCCAACAGAACACTATTATCAGAAAAAGGAAACTCAAAACGTATTCAAAACATCGAAATCACTACTGTCATGAAAACTCAGCAAATTTAAATTGAACACTGTCAACTAAACTTTCAGATTATTGACACCAGTTAACCCGCCTCATCAGTTTACCAGGCCGAAACATGAATGTGCTCCTCCAACCAGCCTATCCCTCAGTGAACTCAGAGAATTCACCTGCAGTATCCTCAACACCTACATCACAAAACTCATCTATTAGCCTAATGCTAAGTAAGTAAAGCAGGGATGAAATGAATTGCTGAAACATAAATTCCTAAACATGCAATTTCTACTTTCTCATCTCAGTTGCATACACATATATTCATAAACTGTTCTGATCCCTCGGTTCCCTTGGGAGTGGGATCAATTCTCCCAATGTCATACATCCTCTACTCGATTAAGGGGCGGATGAATTACCTTAATAGCTGATCTGATCCCTTGGTTCCCTTGGGAGTGGGATCAGTTCTCCCAATGTCATACATCCTCTACTCGATTAAGGGGCGGATGAATTCCCTTAATAGCTGATCTGTCACATTCAGTTCATGCCTCACCATTCTTACATGGAAATTCATTTTCGTAATCTTTTAAAAACATGATGCATGACATACAAAATCATTCACAAGATGCATAACCCTACTGTTTTGTGATATAGGCCCGAAGGCACATGCATACTTTACTTACCTGGATTCCTGGAAATTGTTCGGTTACCACTACTCGGGAAGCTCTGTACACCTAATGTCATAAGCAGAATACCGATTAGATCATCACTAACCTTAACCTTATATCGTTCAGAAACCTAAGGAGCTAGTTTGGAAAACTCTGGTTATCGAACATTCTCAACACTAAACCCGAACTCAACACACTCGCAGCCTTATCAAAAATACACGCATTGTACTTTCTCTGCTATATAGCCACTAAAATCTCAAGATAACGAAAGGAAAACTTACCTAGTTTGAAGGAGAATTGGGCGAGGGAAAATCGCCTAGAGAGCTCGACTGCCTGAGCTGAAAACCCAAAGAGGAAAATGAGGGGACAAGTGGCGGCTAAACCTCATTAAACCCTCCCTTAAATGCGTTATCCACAATAAATTGCAATTTACCATTTTATCCTTGCTCAATCACTTGTTAACCTAATCACTAAATCACCCATATTTCAATTATAAAACATTCTCTATAAATGGAAAAAGGTAAATCGGTTAATGGAAACTGGGTGTTACAATCTACCTTCCTTAAAAGAATTTTGTCCTCAAAATTCAGTACCTGAATAGTTCTGGATATTGGTCCATTATGTCTTGCTGGCGCTCCCAAGTTGTCTCCTCAATATTCTGGTTGTGCCATAAGACTTTTACCAGTGGAACCTCCTTGTTGCGTAATACCTTTACTGCATAATCTAAGATCCTTACTGGTTTCTCCTCATAAGTAAGAGTAGGAAGGACTTCAATGTTCTGCTGTTCCATAATCTGTGAAGGATCTCTAACACATTTCTTTAGCATGGAAACGTGAAACACATTATGAATTCCCTCCAGAGAGGCTGGTAACTGAAGTTGATATGCTGACTTTCCAATTCTCTTCACGATTTGGAAAGGTCCAATATATCTGGGGTTTAACTTACCTCTTTTCCCAAATCTCACAACTCCTTTGAAAGGTGACACCTTAAGGAAAACTTCATTACCAACATCAAATTCTAATTCTCTTTGTCTTTTGTCTGCATAGCTTTTTTGCCAGCTTTGAGCTGTTAAGATTCTTTGTCGGATAAGAGCAATCTTCTCCACTGTCTGTTGCACAATGTCAGGACCAATTAACTGTGCTTCTCCAACTTCATCCCAATACAATGGAGATCTACACTTCCGTCCATACAATGCCTCGTATGGTGCCATGCCTATTGTTGCCTGAAAACTGTTATTATAAGAGAACTCAACCAATGGTAAATACTTACTCCAAGAACCTTGAAATTCCAGCACATAAGACCGAAGCATATCCTCCAACATTTGGATAGTTCTCTCGGATTGTCCATCGGTTTGAGGATGAAAGGCTGTGCTAAAACTAAGCTGTGTCCCCATAGCCTTGTGCAAATTTTTCCAAAACTTAGATGTAAATCTGGAGTCTCGGTCTGAAACTATGGTGCTTGGAACACCATGCAGTCTAACAACTTCGTGCACATACAACTCAGCCAATTGATCCATTGAGTATGTTATCATCATTGGCAGAAAGTGAGCTGATTTGGTTAAACGATCAACTACTACCCAAATTGCATCGTGACCTTTTACTGTTCTAGGTAACCCTATAACAAAATCCATAGTTATTTGTTCCCATTTCCATTCGGGAACTGGTAAGGGTTGCAATGTTCAAGCAGGCCTCTGATGTTCAGCTTTGACTTGTTGGTAGACCAGACATGACTCCACATACTCCGCCACACTTCTCTTCATACCTGGCCACCAATAATGTTGCTTGAGATCTCTGTACATTTTCGTACCTCCAGGATGAACAGAAAGTCTGGAGGAATGTGCCTCAGATAGGATTTCCTTTCTAAGTTCAGTATCAGCCAGAACAAACCATCTATTTCGAAACTTGAGAATTTCATCAGCTGAGCAGTTGAAATCTGACTTATCAGTAGAATCTATGCACAACTTATACTTATTACATTCAGCGTTATTCATTTGAACTTCCTTTATTTTCTCCAAAATAGTTGGCCTCAAAGATATGGCCGAAAGCATGGCTGACACACTAGACACAGCTTCCAGGTTAAATCTTTGGAATTCTGTCTCTAAAGATATTGGTATTTCTAGAATCAATGCAGAGACTGAAGGAGTCACTCTACTCAAAGCATCAACCACTACATTCGCCTTGCCAGGGTGGTACTTAATCTCAAAATCATAATCTTTGACGAACTCTAACCACCTACGTTGCCTCATATTCAGTTCCTTTTGCGTGAAAATGTATTTCAGACTTTTATGATCCGAAAATATCTTACAGATTTGTCCATACAGGTAGTGCCTCCAAATCTTTAATGCAAAAACCACAGCAGCTAATTCTAAGTCATGTGTAGGGTAATTTTTTTCGTGTACTTTTAACTGCCTAGAAGCATAAGCTATAACCTTTCCATCTTGCATCAAAACACCACCAAGTCCAACCTTGGAAGCATCACAATAAATACTGAATTTACCATTTTCGACAGGAAGGGTTAAAATTGGGGCATTGGTCAGTTTCTGCTTCAAGGTCTGGAAACTGGATTCACATTTATCAGTCCAATTATACTTCACATTTTTCCTTGTCAACATAGTAAGGGGTGTGGCAATCTTTGAAAATCCCTAGATGAATTTCCTATAATATCCTGCTAATCCAAGAAAACTCCGGATATCCGTAGCATTCTTCGGTTGGGGCCACTCCTTAACAGCTTGAACCTTGGCTGGATCAACAGATATCCCATCTCCAGAGATCACATGACCAAGAAAGTGAACTCTGTCAAACCAAAACTCACACTTAGAAATTTGGCATAAAGTTGGTGCTGCCTAAGCAATCCTAACACCAAGTTTAGGTGTCCTGCATGCTCATCCTTAGTTCTAGAATAGATTAAAATGTCATCTATGAATACAATGACAACTTGTCCAAATACTCGCGAAACACCCGATTCATGAGATCCATGAAGGCTGCTGGCGCATTTGTCAAACCAAAAGACATAACCAAAAACTCATAATGTCCATACCTTGTGCGAAAGGCAGTCTTTGGGATATCTTCAGTTTTAACCTTCAACTGGTAATAACCGGACCTAAGGTCAATTTTAGAGAAAACTCTCGCACCTTTAAGCTGATCAAATAAATCATCAATCCTCGGCAGTGGATACTTGTTCTTGACAGTTAGCTTATTCAATTCTCTATAGTCTATGCACATACGCATTGATCCATCCTTCTTTTTGACAAAAAGGACAGGTGCACCCCATGGTGAAAAGCTAGGGCATATGAACCCCTTCTCCAACAAATCCTCTAACTGTTTCTTCAACTCTTTAAGTTTTGTGGGTGCTAGTCTATATGGATTCTTAGATACTGGCTCAGCGCCGGGGTAAATATCTATAACAAATTCAATTTCCCTATCTGGTGGCAAACCAGGAAGGTCATCTAGAAATACTTCTGGAAAATCTTGGACAACTAAAACATTTTTGGGGCTTGATTTTTCTACTGTTTGTGTGTCTAAAACACTGGCCAAAAAGCACAAATACTCTCTACAAGGGGAGGGTCTACAACTAACAGAAGTCATTACAGTCATCTCCTTACTCTTCTTCAGGGCTTGGAAGGTATGGTTTAAACCACTAGGGGGTTGAAAACTAACAATTCCAGTTCTACAATCTATTGTGGCATAATGCTTAAACAACCAATCCATTCCTAGGATCACATCAAATCCCATTATGTCCATAACAATAAGATCAGCAGGCAAATTCATGTTCCCTACTAACACCACACTATCAGGCATCATTTGACTGGAGTGCATGTGCTCACCAGAAGGTAATACTACGTTATACACATGCTCAGAAGAAGTAAACCGTACATCTAACTTATCAGCAAATGCAGAGGCTATAAAAGAATGAGTTGCACCCGAATCTATCAAAGTAAAAGCAGGTACAGAGTTAATCAATACAATACCTGACACTACAGCAGGCTGGTCCTCATCACCTGACTCCATCATGGAGAATATTCTTGGCTTAATCCTGGCAGGGCCACCCTTCAAAGCTGGGCAGTCTCTGATGACATGGCCAACCTTGTTGCAATGGAAGCATCGAACGATCCGGGGCTTTGGGCAATCCTTGTACAAGTGTCCAACCTCTTCGCAGTTGAAGCATTTACCCGATCCAAATCTACACTCGCCCGAGTGATTCTTCGAACACTTTGAGCACTGAGGAAACGTCTTGGTATCTGGTGCCTTCTTTCCTACCCCTTGGCTGTGCTGGCCTTCATTGGACCTCTTCACTCCCCTCTGCGGCGGTGGTTGAACAAACTTCCTCGAGGTTTCCTTTAGTCCAGTACATTTCAATTCGGCTTCTTCCACCTCCAATGTTGTGGACATAACATCACTGAAGGGCAAACCTTTATAACCCGAAAACTTGACCCCTCTATACATTTCGGGTTTCAATCCATTCATGAATTGAAACACCTTATCTTCATTTCGGTGAATAAAGTGCCCAGCGAATCGGGACAAGGACTCAAATTGTCTAACGTACTCAGCCACAGACCCTGTCTGCTTCAAGTTCAAAAACTCTACCTTTTTTGCTGCCTGGACTGTGCTATTAAAATATTTCTCATAGAAGATGTCCTTAAACTGTGACCAAGTCATAGTCAGAATGTCAGTGGTGGTCTCAATTGTCTCCCACCAAAGCTGGGCGTCTCCAGCAAAATGAAAGGTCGCCAGGGTGACCTTTTCTCCTTCTCCGACGTTGGCACATCGGAGCATGCTTTCAATCTTCCTTAACCATTCTTCAGCAACAATCGGGTTAGATGATTTTCCATCAAACGTGGGCGGCTGAAGCTTTCAGAATCGATCTCTGAATGCTCATTGCTAGAACCTGAGTTGGCACTCCCCTGTACCTCTCGGTTCAGTAACACCCCCAACTGATCAGACTGCTGACGCACTAAATCTGTTTGCTGACGTACCAAGTCTGTTAATTGCCTAATAACACTAGGTTCCTCCTCACTCCTCAAGTTTGGCATTTCCCTCGGTATCCTAGGTCTTCCTGGGCGTCTGGCCATTAAACTCACTTCCTGTACAAGGTTAACTATATTCATAAATATCTAATTACTGAGGCTAACATAAACACTTACAGTTGTTGGAGTACTTCCATGCGACGATTGGCACTGATGAGTAATCTTTTGAACGGTTTAACTGAATGTCTCTGATACCATACTGTAACGCCCCGAGTTATCTGAACCCGGTTCGTCACACCATGCCCGTACATGACTAAAAATTTCAACCGTATTATTTTTTTTAAAAAAACTTACAGCGGAAATCATTTAAGTAAAATAGAGTTAAACAAAACTATTGTACAATGCTTGAATACTTAGTTAGAATTTTGGGGAATAATCGGCAAAAGGAATGAAGGTTTAAATCGCAGAACACTTCATAAGTTTCAAAAGTCAAACGCATCGCCCGCTGAACAAAGTCAACAAAATGGGACTGAAGCAGAAAATGGAAGACATCATCCGGTGGCAAAACGACAAAAGACTTTCTACATCATCCGATGGATTTACACTCGACATCCACCGGTCACTAAACGACAAAATGCACTTTTCATCTTCCGATGACGTCAGCCAGATGATTTCCTTCATCCGATCGACTTTGTTCTACATCCACCGGTGACTAAACGACAAAATACTCTCTACACCTTCCGATGATGTCAGCACGCATCCGCCGATGAGTTTACTGAGACATCATCCGATAGACTTAAAACTACAGCTTCCGATGACGTCAGCACGCATCTGCCGATGAGTTTACTGAGACATCATCCGATAGACTTAAACCTACACCCTCCGATTGAGTAATTTGCACACGCCGATCACTAAACGACAAATTTCGTTCTATATCATCCGATGGGTTCCACTGAAGACATCTTCCGATAGACAACAGAACAACAACTCAACCTACAGAAAAGAATTTACTCACTTCACTAAAACCATTCAAAAACATTTCAAACCATTACATTACTAAAATTCCAGTGAGTGCCAACATTAAATCCCAACAGAACACTATTATCAGAAAAAGGAAACTCAAAACGTATTCAAAACATCAAAATCACTACTGTCATGAAAACTCAGCAAATTTAAATTGAACACTGTCAACAAAACTTTCAGATTATTGACACCAGTTAACCCGCCTCATCAGTTTACCAGGCCGAAACATGAATGTGCTCCTCCAACCAGCCTATCCCTCAGTGAACTCAGAGAATTCACCTGCAGTATCCTCAACACCTACATCACAAAACTCATCTATTAGCCTAATGCTAAGTAAGTAAAGCAGGAATGAAATGAATTGCTGAAACATAAATTCCTAAACATGCAATTTCTACTTTCTCATCTCAGTTGCATACACATATATTCATAAACTGTTCTGATCCCTCGGTTCCCTTGGGAGTTAGATCAATTCTCCCAATGTCATACATCCTCTACTCGATTAAGGGGCGGATGAATTACCTTAATAGCTGATCTGATCCCTTGGGAGTGGGATCAGTTCTCCCAATGTCATACATCATCTACTCGATTAAGGGGCGGATGAATTTCCTTAATAGCTGATCTGTCACATTCAGTTCATGCCTCACCATTCTTACATGGAAATTCATTTTCGTAATCTTTCAAAAACATGATGCATGACATACAAAATCATTCACAAGATGCATAACCCTACTGTTTTGTGATGTAGGCCCGAAGGCACATGCATACTTTACTTACCTGGATTCCTGGAAATTGTTCGGTTACCACTACTCGGGAAGCTCTGTACACCTAATGTCATAAGCAGAATACCGATTAGATCATCACTAACCTTAACCTTATATCGTTCTGAAACCTAAGGAGCTAGTTTAGAAAACTCTGGTTATCGAACATTCTCAACACTAAACCCGAACTCAACACACTTGCAGCCTTATTAAAAATACACACATTGTACTTTCTCTGCTATATAGCCACTAAAATCTCAAGATAACGAAAGGAAAACTTACCTATTTTGAAGGAGAATTGGGCGAGGGAAAATCGCCTAGAGAGCTCGACTGCCTGAGCTGAAAACCCAAAGAGGAAAATGAGGGGACAGTGGCGGCTAAACCTCATTAAACCCTCCCTTAAATGCGTTATCCACAATAAATTGCAATTTACCATTTTATCCTTGCTCAATCACTTGTTAACCTAATCACTAAATCACCCATATTTTAATTATAAAACATTCTCTATAAATGGAAAAAGGTAAATCGGTTAATGGAAACCGGGTGTTACAGATTCTTCAAACACTTCGGACATTGGGGAAACTTCCTGGTATCCTGTACCTTCCTTCTTTTTCCTTGGCTACTCTGGCCTTCACTGGGCCTATTTTTTCCACGAGGTTGATGCGACTGAGTGGTTCCTTGAATGAACTTCTGTGGAGCTTCCCACGGCCCATTGCATTTCATTTCTGCCTCATCCACCTCAAGCACCGTGTCCACAACTTCACTGTAGGTCAAGCCCTTAATGCCAGAAATCTTCACTCCCCTGTAAATCTCTGGCTTCAGTCCATTTACAAAGTGGAAAACTTTATCCTTATTTCTGTGTACGAGGTGTCTGGCAAACCTCGACACGGACTCAAATTGTCTGCTGTACTCAGCCACAAATCCCGTCTGTTTCAATTGTAGAAACTCTACTTTCTTCGAAGTCTGAACGGTGCTACTGAAGTACTTCTCATAGAAAGCTTCCTTGAATTGCGCCCAAGACATTTTCAGGACATCAGTGGTGGTCTCTATCGATTCCCACCAAAGCTGAGCATCACCGGCCAAATGAAACGTTGCCAAAGTGACTTTGTCACTCTCTCCAACATTGGCATACTTGAACATACTTTCAATCTTCTTAAACCATTCCTCGACAACAATCGGATTGGATGATTTTCCATCAAACGTGGGCGGTTGTAGTCTCCAAAATTTATCCCCCGACTGTTCATTGCTGGAACTCGAGTTGGCACTCCCTTGAACCTCTCGGTTCAATAGAAGTCCTAATTGTTCAGACTGCTGACGCGCTAAAGCTGTCAGCTCCCTAATCACATTAGGATCCTTCTCACTTCTCAAATTTGGTATCTCTCTCGGTACTCTTGGTCTTCCTGGTCATCTAGCCATTTTGCTATATTCCTCGACAAGGTTAATTACTCTCATAAATATCTAATAACTAAGGTTAACATAAACACTTACAGTTGTTGGAATACTCCCATGCGATGATCGGCACTGATGAGTAATCTTTTGAACGGTTTAACCAAATGGCTCTGATACTATACTGTAACGCCCCGAGTTTTGTAAACCCGGTTCGCTACTCATAACACTGAACAGAACTAAGAAATTCTGGGAAAAATTTTAAAACTTCACTCAACGGTCAAAATTCGACATTATTTAAAAACATCAAAAACTTGCAACGGAAAAATATTTCTGTAAAACAGAGTTTTTACGAAAATAGACTAGGGAATTCTTACAGTTTAAATAAGACAATAAGGAAAAACGTTCGAAACTTCTCTTAGACATCTACAGCCAGCTCGACATTATTGTCCATCTAGCGCCTACAGAGTTTGATGACTTCGACCTTGACAACATGCCCGTCTATGGCTCTGGACGACGAACTCCGGACTAGCAACTTTGGACGACTGACTCTGGACAAGCGACTTTGGACGACTCACTCTGGACGACAAACTACACAGAACCTTGAACAACTGTTCATCACGTACCCGGTTACATAGATTTATCATCTGGGGGTTATTGTCCACAGACTTACTTAAATTCATCGTCCACAGACCATGTGACTTTATCATCCACGGGTCAAGTTACTCCAACGTCCACGGTTTACCTAAACTCAACGTACACAGACAACGTCCATTAACTTACTTAAATTTATCGTCCACGGACAACGTGACTCTGTCGCCCGCGGGTCACGTGACTTTATAAACTTGGACGACTACACTTCAGACAACTTGTCCACAAGTAGACAATCATTTTCGCTAAGAACTGTGGACGACTATTCTTTCCCACAGTTTGGACGACTAATTTGTCCACAGAACAGACGACTGATTCCACTTACCACTTTGGACGATGTTCTCATCCATGACTTTGAACGATAATCCTTCACAACTCTGAATGACATTTCCCACAACATAACAATACATTAACCGATTTTGCACAAATCGGTGAGCGATTCTGACTACTAAGAGAACTTATAGAATTTCAACAGCAGCCATTTAAAACACCATAAATCCATTTCTTACACAATCTCAGAAAAGAACTTCAATTAGATTCAACCGTGTTTCATAACCCGAATAGTTTCCAAAACGATATAAAACATTAAAACTTCTTCTGTTATTAAATTCTCAGCACACATTAGCTAAAACTTTGTCCACTAAATTTTCACACCTACTGCCACTAGTTAAACCGCCTCATTAGTTTGCCAAGTCAATGCATGAATGTACTCCTCCAACTGCTTCTAATCCTCAACATGTTCAGAGAACACACCTGCAGACACTTCTTCACCTACATCACAAAACTCATCTATTAGCCTAATGCTAAATAAGTAGAGTAATAATGAAATAAAATACTGAAACATAAATCCTATTCATACAATTTCTACTTTCACAACTCAGTTGAATTCATAATCGTTCTCTGTTGATCTTATCCTTCTGTTTGATGGGAAGTGGATCAGTTTTCCCAAAGTCGAATATCCTCTAACTCGATTAAGGAGCGGATTAGTTCCGTTAATAGCTGGTCTTGATCCCTCTGTTCGATGGGAAGCAGATCATTTTTTCCAAAGTCGAATATCCTCTAACTCGATTAAGGGGAGGATTAGTTCCCTTAATAGCTGATTTGGTTTGTTCTGTTCATACCTTACCATATCATTACATGTAAATACATTTTCGTATTCTTTCAAAATATGATGCATGACATTCTGAAAATATGTATAAAATCCTACTGTTTTGTGATGTAGGCCCGAAGGCACACACAAACTCTACTTACCTGGCTTCTAGAGAGATTTCTGGTTGTAAGCTACTTCAAAAGTTGGATTACCTAAAACATAAGCACAGCATTACTTAACTTCATTCTAAACTATCCAGAAATTTTTAAGGAAACTAGTTTGGAAGCTCTGTTCATCGTGCATTCCCGATTTAGCATAAAACCCAAATCTATTCCCACTCACAGCAATCCCAAAATACGCATCTACAATCCCCTCTATCATCAATAATCACTAATACAGCAAGAAGTCAAAGTAAAACTCACCTAAGTTGAAGAATCGGAGAGGAAGTCGCCTCTAGGAACCTGCTGAGCTTGAATGCCGAAAGAGGAAAAATGAAAACAGTGGCGGCTAAACCTTCATTAAACCCTCCTTTTATATCACATTGCTCCACAATTACACTTATGTCCTTGACTAACCAACTTTAATTTATTTAAGCAACCAATCAAATTTACTTAATTCTATAAAAATAAAAGTCACAAAATGTTGCTAATAGAATCAAGGCTAACAATTACCGGTTGCTACACCAAGAACCACACCAATGAGGAAAACCGAACCCCCAAGAAGGTTAAACCCTAGAACTTCCAATGGTCACCATGAAGTTCATAAACCTTTTGACATACCTTATTTTAGAGAAACCTTGGATAGTAATGAATATTACTCTTGGATTAAATTGGTTGAAGAGTACTTTTCTTATGAGGATTATTTGGAGAAAGGATAGATTAAGTTAACCTCTAAGAAACTAACCAATTATGAAGGATAGATTAAGTTAGCCTCTAAGAAACTAACCAATTATGATAGTTATTGGTGGGATAATCTTCTAGCGAAAAGAAGGAGAAATGGCGTAGAAGAAATTTGTACTTGGAGATCAATGAAGGCTCTAATGAAAAGGAAATTTGCACCAAGTAGACAAAAGCAAACCTATGATCCTTGGTATAAGGCAAACTCCCTAAATCCCTACCAAAACGAGTACAACCCTCGGCCTATCTCAATATCATGTGAACCACCCCCTTCCCTAGACAAAACTCAAAATCAAAATTGTAGAGGAAACCTTAAGTGAGAAGAAAGATGAGTTAGTTGAAATCATAAGTGAGGAGGAAGGAGAACAAATGTATAAAGAAGAATCCTTAAGCGAAGAGCAAGAGGAAGGGTTAGAAGAAGATATCATCTCTCTCATGGAAGGATCATTGCTTGGACTAGATGATAACTCTTATGAATAAAGGAACAATGAACCAATGATAAATTTTGAAGAAAACATTGTAGGATCACTTACCCTAACGGAGGGCATTGAAGACTTTGGAATCAAGATTTTATTTAAGGAATCCTTTCTAGATGATAAAAATGAGCTTATGGAAAAAGCCATAGAAACCTTACCTAGAAATAGAATCCCAACCCATCGATTCCATTGAAGATTTTGGAATTCTTAAGCTTTTTGAGAAATCTCTCCTAGAAGATGAAAGCAAGCTCATAGTGGAAACTATAGAAGCTTTAGAAACCATAGAGGTATAGTACAAATCCGAGGAATTCCAACATTTATGTAACGACCCGGGGAGGATCGCCACGAAATTCGTGACTTGTCTTAAAACTTTAATTCATATTTGAACTCTTTTCTCCTTCTCTGTTTTTTTTTTTTTATAACAGTATACCTAACAGGCTTAAGGACTTCAACTTAACAGATGGAAAATCAGTCCCTCGTACGTAACTTCTTCATGACATTATTTACTTAATCATTCACAGACATGAGCGACCATACACGGTCATTGATTCTATGACGAAATCGGGCGGTGGAGGATTGCCCTCGGGTCGCCCTACGTTATTCTATCCGAATTGCATGGGTCTGCATGCATCGACAGATGAAACGCATATTATCCGACCTATCACGTGCATATCATGTGACTCTCTCATCGACGTTCAGTAGAAAACATCTACCGATGAGCACGTGCGTCTCTCGTGAACGTCTAAAACATCATCCGGTAGTGGACATCTACCGGTAGACACGTGCAGCACTCGTGATCATTAAAACATCTACCGATAGACATGTGAAATTCACGTGTTCCTCTAAGACATTTTCCGATAGCTTACAAGCTCTATATCATCCGATCACTAAACACTCTACTTCTGCCGATCGCTAGACGACAAAATAGCACTTTCGTCATCCGATGGCTAAACACTTACATCTGCCGATCGCTAGACGACAAAATTTATACTTACATCATCCGAAGGCTAAACACTCTACATCTGCTGATGAAGAAACATACTACATCTTCCGGTGACGTCATCCGGAAGACTCAATCGTTCGATTCCTATCATTTGACATCTGCCGATGACGTCAGCCGGTTGAATGCCTCATCCAGCTTCTATCTTACGGCAGTAAAACACTATAATCATCAAACAACCTCATCCAACGGAAAATACTACAACTCACCCAAATCTTAACCTGGAAATTATAAACCCTAATGAGTAAAAACCATATCCCATTCAAGATACGCATAGCGGAAGGCTTAAGCAAAACAGACCATTCAATAATCCTTAAAATCGTTAACAGACTCTGAAGTCAAACCATTCAAATCCGAATCTCATTGTTATAAGAAAATTCTATTCTACTTAGTCATCTGTTTATCATAAACTTCTCTGACTTACTATGAGCATAACCAGGGAACTTAATCGCCTATCCAACCTTGCACTGCACTGTCACACCGGGCATCCTCCGGCAACCAGCTTTAAACCTCATCTCTGGACTGAAATTCCTCACCTGCTAACTCTTCATCTACATCATAAGGTTTAACTATAAGCCTAATGCTTAGTAAGGAATGCAACAATAACGTGAATGCATGAATGCATAATTCGGAGAAATACATGGTCATTAGCCTTTTCTTGTTCATAATCATCATCCATAGTCATGAATCATATTCATCATTCGTAATCATTGTTCATAATCATTATTCATATTCATCATTTAAGTTGTGTGGAATGAGAGAGGATTTGTGCCGGTAAAAGGGGTTCGACAGTGATTTTGATCATGGTCCCTACTGCGGGTCGTATACATATGTCCTTCTTTGGACTGTGACATACGCCGAACCGCCCCCAACCCTCACTCAACCACGTTGCAAGGATTTTATCATCTTATCTTGTTCATGAGAAAACATGCTTTTAAAACATTTTCATATGCATAAAATAGTCATGATGCATGTACTTGGAAATTCTTAAATCATCAAGCTGCAGAACAGAATACCATTCGACATGAAGCCTTATCATTGAGCTAATCATCGGCATAAACTTTAGACAGTAACACAAGGGGAACTTCTAATCATCATGTGAGTTTCTACCTAGCATCCTTTGATGCCTAATGACCGAGAAACCTACACATTCACTTACCTGGTCTCCTTAGCACTTTGAGTTCTTTCCTCTTCAAACTTCTTCACCTAGAACATTTACATTGCAGTAGTTAAAACAAAATCCTAATAGTTCTAACCTCAAGTTATCCTAAGATCTAATAGCTAAGAGTCATTCCCGAGTTCTTAGTTTAATACTCAATGTAACCCGAAATCCCAAAAATCAAAACAGACGGATTCGATAAATGATAACTCAGGGTTGGTTGTTTTAAATGTTCAGAATCGATTTGGAATGACATTACCAATCTCGGGTTTCAAAATGTTCTTATCAATACTCGGCCATTGAAGAATCCAAAACTTCAATACAGAGCTGAAAACAAAGCTAATAAACTAACAGATAGCCACATTGTCTGATGCATACCTCAGGCGCAGAGTAGGCAAGTGGTGGCGGAGTAAACCGGCAGTCGAGGAGAGTTTGCTGATAGCAGAGAGTAAGAACTTGCAAGAGAAGAAATCGCCAGAAAGGAAAGTGTCGGCTACCGTGGTTTAAATGAGGTTTGAATCCTTTCCTTTTTCTTTAAATACTGGCCTCAATCCTCCAATATTACAACTTTGCCACTCAACCTAGTTTGGATCCACATGTAATTAATTAAGCTTGGCATAAAATCCTAAACTGCGAAGATTAAATATTCACGACCGTTAATACCGTTAGGAAAATCACCTGGCCGTTATCTCGGGTGTTATAATTTAGGAACTCAAGAGGTTAATGTTTGGTCTGATCCATTTGTTGTGAGCCCTAAAGAGAATAGTTTACCAAAAGATTTTAAGAAATTGACCAATGTTATAGAGGAACCCTTTGATGTAATGTATGCATATATCCCTATTTTTCGAACCCAATTAGAGATCTACCAATTGAATGAGAGAGTTACCTTGACCCCTTTATAATCCAAACCAAGAAAGATCATTATGCATTGGAAAGAAAATATTTTTTTATTCTTTCCTCATTGCCAAAAGAAGAAAATGATCTTTCAAGGACCTTAAGGCATCTTAGCACCCTTAAGCTAAATTCAAATAATGAAATGTCAAGGAAGCCCTTAAGTGATATGATGCCTAGATTCATTCCACTAAAGATTCATTCCGCCAAACACCTTAATTACTTGGATATTTAAAGTTGGTTGGAATAAAGACTAAGATTTTGAGTGATAAGTTGCCATATGGACACAACATTGATAAACTTGCCCTTATTCATTCTTTGTTCCTTTTGATCAAACCGAACCCTCTTTAAGTTTTTAGAGGAAAGTTTATACAATGCCATAATAGAAATACCTCTTAGTAAACCAATTGATTTTAAAAATCTTTTATTTGAGAATCTCTTTTATGACGGAGTATCCATTGCACACCACTTAGGATTTTTAGAGCATACCTCGAATTTTGGTGAATTACACTTTAGGATTGAGCTAAATCTAAGAAGGATAATTTGTGAAGAATTTTTAGAATATTATGCTCAAACTATTTATTGGTGACTCAATGGATTACAATTGTTTATCATTATGCTTAATGACTCAATTTTTTCCTTAGTATACGATTATTTAGTGAGTCAAATGGAGAAATATGAGTCAACCTTGGTGATTGTTGACAATAGGCTTCCACTTAGGAAGGTGAGTACTGAACTTAAAGTGACCTTAGCCTATGAACATGAGTACTGAACTTTGGAGAACCCTAACTTTCCTAAGTAGGAGTTGGAACTAAATTCATTTCCATAATTAGGCCAAACCCTTGACCCAATTTTATACCTAATGAGCAACCTTTTTTGTAGGTGCCGCCCTTAGAGGCCTTAGTGCATCAAGGCCCAAAAGTCTTAAAGGGCTTGAGAGACTCAGAGTATCATCTAGCCAAGGTAAAGGGCTCAAGGAAATCAAGGGGTAGGATATATTGACCCTCATGCATTGTGTGGCCACAAACCATTTGCATGACAAGTCTACAAATTGAAAATATTAGAAATAGAGAAATAGAGAAATAGACTTTGGACTGGGCCAAGCATTAGATTTGAGGTTAAATCCTCAATCACTTGGAGAGGATGATGTGCCCTGAGGCCCACTCACTCAATCCAAAACCAAGGCTAAAACTTTACCTAATATATTACTGACAATTTTATTTCTTTTGTAGGTAAAGAATTCTTTGAATGATTTTAGTGAAAGCTTAAGCACAAGGCTCAACCTTGAATGGAAAGCATGGATGAAAATCAAGAGGGAATTTGTCTTCCCAAATGACAAATTAATGTAACCATGTTTTTCATACTTTTTGTATTTTGTTGGCAAACATTAGCCATATAATTGCATGCATGCATTAGATGAACGCTAAAGTTAAATTGTGTGGTTAAGATTAGATGGTAGCTTGGATTGGTTGTGCAAAAATGGCACAAAAGCCCAACACATGCTTGGCCACACCAAGGAAGCACTAAAGGCACCAAACCAAGCATACATGACATTGCCACCTCATCCAAAGCATGGAATGATGACTTGGCCACATGGAAGACTTCAAGGAGGTGTGCCATAGGAAGGTGACATGGCAAGGAAGCTTCTTGTTCAGATTTTTCTAAATAAAAGGAAGGAGCTTGCAAAAGGGAAACATCACACTCCAAATGGGGGCACCACTTGTACTTGGCCAAATTCCAAAAGGAGAAGGGGACCTCTCCAACATCTGACTAAGCTTACTTGGCATTAGGAGAGGCACCAAAGAAGAGTTCCAATGATGGATGACATGGCTTACTCATGGCCTTTGATGGAGATTGCAAGAAGAGATCTCGGCCACCCATGCCTTGCCTTCCAACGGTTCTTTGAGACAACTTTTGAACACAAAATCCTAAAGCACCTTTAGGTCTATAAATACATGGTCATTGGTGTTTGTATTTTGTTGTTGACGATATGAGAAGTAGTAGACCCTTTTGTTAAAGGAAGAACCCGAAGTGGTTAAGTGCTTGACGAGAAGGTAAGTGTGCCTCAGTTGTGTGCAACCGAGAGGAGAGCGCCTCCTATCAAGCTCACAAGGCCATGGTTTCTTGCTGAGTCTTTGTTCCATCTTTCTCTCAACTCTTGAAAGGTTGGTGGCAAGAGAAAGTTGCCAATCACTTGTTCACCCTTGTTGTGATTCTTCTTTAGAAGATTGTTTGCCAAGAGTACTAATCTTTACTCATCGGACAACATTCGGGTTATCCTTCATAACTTTCATTCTGTTTCATTTCTTGCCTTGACATTTTAAGGGGATTCTCCTAACTCCTAAATAGAGTTACCCTTAAAATTTCATTCCATTTGGATTTCACCTGCTTGTCCATCTAATCTGTTCTTTTTGCTACTTCCTCGGCCTAGCTGAGAACTAATGTTTAACCAGTTTGTTTTTGTGGATGATATGCAGCCTTAGCGAGGCTTGGCGCACATCAAGCAGCTTTGTTGATGGCACGAACAGATGGCGATCATTGGCGCGTATGGATGATGATGTGGCTAAGCGGTGGCACGCATCTGGCCGAGGACCTGTCGGCCCAAATGGCTATTTTCTCCAACGACTATATTTTTGTAACGATTCTTTCCTTTTCAGAAGCCAAGCATTCAAAATCCTTTTTAGAAGCCAATCTTCCTAAGGAGGTCATCATCCATACTAACCACCAAGGCCTCAAGCATGTCAAGAGTCAAGGAAAGTTAAATAGGAGGCATGCTAAATGGGTGGAATTTCTTGAACAATATCGCTACATCATAAAGTACAAGAAGGGTGAAACTAACATAGTAGCCGATGGCCTCTCGAGAAGGTATGTCATTCTAACGAATTGAGTGCTAAATTCCTTGGACTTCATTGGATAAATGGAACTTGATGTTAAACCAAGAATTTCTTCTCAAGAATAAGAAGCGAGAATAAATAAGGAAGTGGGTGTTGAAAAGTCAAAGAGGAGGTTGAAAAGTCAAGAGACTTTTACAACCAATAGAAAGTAATTATGTGAATGGAAAAGTGAATTTCAAAGGTGGTATGCAAGGAGCATTTCACGTTGGAATAAAGTGGAAGAAAGTGGTGGGGTGAGTTTTAAAATTTAAAAACTTGGTGGTGAAAATCAAAAAGTGGAAAAGTGATTAGGTTAAATGGCAATTTTGTCTCATTTTTCCCTCATTCTCCACGGTTTTCTTCCCCGTCCTCCATAGCCGATTCTCTTCCTCCTTTTGCTTCAATCTTTGCAAGGATTTTGAGTGGTAAGTTATGTGGGTTTTGATTTTTATATAATTAGATGATAGTTTGGAGTGTTTTTAAGGTGTTTGGAGTGAGTTTAATGAGGGTTTGGAAAACCCTAACCATGAAATCCGAAAATTTTGTGTCTCTTGGCTAGTTTCTTCCTAATTTATAGTTTAAAACCTTAATGATGTTAATTTAAGTTGTTTTTAGGAATGGATTTGAGTTTGGAAGGGAGTTATGGAAAAATCAGTTTTGTGAAGTAAGAACACCGATTCTGTTTTGTACATTTCGAGTTGGCCAATTGGTTTAGTTGGCTAATTTGAGTGTTTCAATGGATAGTAGACGTATAGAGGTTTACGGATTGGGGTGGCACGTCGAAATCCGTTGAAAAACGAGGAAGTTATGGCCGTTTGAAATGGATGCTGAAAATTTTGAGTAAAATCGGATTTTAGAATTTAGAGGGTAAATTGTCTTAAGTGTTGTTTAGTTTTGGGTTGGAAAATCCTTTAGAATCTATTAGTGGATTTCTAAGTTATTTCTTTATATTTGATAGGTTATCGAGCGAGTGAAGTGATTGGACGAAGTGAGCAATCGAGAGTCGAACAATCAGATAAGTAATGGATTGTGTGTTTTGTTGCCTTCGGGCCTACACCACGGAACGGTAGGAATTATTGTTTGTGAGTTGTGTTGTTTTCTATTGAGTAGTGTGGTAGTGTTGGAAATGAATTGTATTGTATAATGGTTGTTCTTTTTATAAACAAAAGAACATGTTTTATGCCTGATGTGAGTGATAAGTAAGAAACATGTAAGAGTAAGCACGAGAGGGTCGAACGCCTCGTTGTTAACGTGCAAAAGGAGCACTAGAGGGTTTAACATCTCGGCGTTAACGTGCATGAGTATGAGAGCATTTGAGAAAGTAGAAACCGTATGGCTAGATTGGTGTGTATGTACATGTTTATTTCCATTATTCATTACTTGCTAAGCGTAAGCTTACGTGTGTGTGTGCGTGTTTCGTGATGTAGGTGACGACCTTTATTCAAGTGAGCTCGATGAAGGAGCCCAGGACTAGGCAGTAGTCGAGGGCGCATGGAGCATACTGGTGCGGGCACTTGTCGGGGCGCCTCAGCCACGTTCTTCGGGTGGTTTTGTGGGATTTGGGTATTTTGCGTTGTAGTTCATTTTTTTAACTATTTTGGACGATTGTAGCTAGTGATGATTTTGTTGGATGATTGGGTGGTTTTGTTGGATGTTTGGTATGGAAATGATAGTGTTTTAAACTTTGATTTCAGGTTTTGGATTTATAGAATTTCAGTCGTTATTCTGCTCGTTTGTTTTTCGTATAACAAATAACGTCGGGTTCACTTTTCTCTATGTTTTCGCTAACCGTTGTAAATTAGTTTTCCAAGATTTTTACGG
The DNA here is from genome assembly GCA_022432975.1 of Begonia masoniana. Lineage (NCBI taxonomy): Eukaryota > Viridiplantae > Streptophyta > Magnoliopsida > Cucurbitales > Begoniaceae > Begonia > Begonia masoniana. The sequence goes on along the minus strand of CM039505.1, from coordinate 34,916,891 downwards.
GACACGGAGTCGGGGATGTCGGGAATATGTGGTAAAATTTTTGGGAAATTTGGAAGTGTTTGGCTTGAAAAAAATGGGGGAAAACTGGAAAGTGTGCTCGGTGGCCGGAGGTAGGCGCGCGGGGCGTGGCGCGCGTGGGCGCGCGAAATGTGCTGCAAGGCTCGCCATGGCCGATCGATCGGCGCGCAGTACCCGATGGATCGGCAAAACCCAAAAGTTCTGCGTTCGATCGGCCCTGTGCGCCGATCGATCGCAAACAGCGCTCGGATGCGCGCAACGATACCGCCAAGTGCGAGTGCGCGCCCAACAAGAAATTTTTTTTTTTTTTTTTTAATTTTTTATTTTTAATTATGTTTTAACCCGACCTTTTCCGACACGATTGGAACGTTTTCACGCACGTTTTTCAACCGTTTACGAGGGTTAGAAAAACCCAAAAATCGAGTCGAAAATTTTTTTTCGAAAATTATTTTTAAATTTGTTTTAAACGTGGTTTTGGGTTAGCAAAGTAACGAACCGAGCCGGGGTGGATTCGGGGCGTTACAAATCCTATGAAGGACGACAAAGACTTCTGTCATTGATATGAGTTAAGATGAGTTAAGTACCAAAAGGACCGAATGTGTCTATTACAACATAGATGGATATCTCTTCAAAAGTGGGAAACTATGCATTCTAAGTGGGGGGCTTCTGGAATCTTTGATCAAAGAGGCTCGTGGAGGTGGTCTAGCTAGCCTTGGGAAAAGAAAACTTTTCTTGGCCTAATTTCCATAGAGATGTGCATAGAGTATTGGAGAAGTGCATAGTGTGAAAGAAGGTCAAGGGCCAAGTGCTTCCCGCAAGGGCTCTACTTACCGTTATCCGTTCAAAGCCACCTTTGGGTAGAGGTAACTATGAACTTTTTTTGTAACTTTCTCATACAATTAGAGCTAGAGAATCCATATGCTGGTTATGGATATGATCGGCTGGGCGCTGCGCGGTACAGCAGTGCGCGAATGCGATTGCCTCACACGCGCCCCATCACCTCTTTTCTACTTTTCCACCTTTTCTTCTCCTTTCCTTCATTCCTTCCACCTAAAACCACTTCATACATTCCTCAATATATTTCCCACCATTCACGAAAACCTAACTGAATTTAAAACTCATAATATGTAGCGGAAGTTTAAAAACAAAACGCGTGGAGGTTTGTCTGATAATAGCTACTTTCTCAAACATCTGCTGTAAAATCACAGGGTCGACAAATTTTGCTTCTCAAACTTCATCCCAATACAAGGGAGATCTGCACTTTCTACTATAAAGAGCTTCATACAGAGTCATACCAATCGTAGACTGGTAGCTATTGTTGTAAGAACACTCCACTAACAGTAAGAACTTGCTCCAAGAAGCCTGAAATTCCAACAAGCACAATCTCAATATATCTTCTAAAATTTGAATTGTCTATTCAGATTGACCGTGTGTCCGTAGTGAAACGCCGTGCTAAAATTCAACTTAAAATATGTTGAATTGAACTTCGTTGGTGTAATAATTAAAGTATAACACAAAAAGAAACAAAAATCGAATATCAAAAATTTTAAGTGCAAAACTTTGATATGTAAAAACTTGGAGACAATGTGAGAAATTCACCGTGTCAAAATTCAAAGTAAGCTTCTCAACGAGAACTGAATTGAACCGAACCGATCTAAAATTTGGATTGTAAAGACTGCAATGTTTGAGATTAAATTTAATTTTTTTTTGTATTGATTAAAGCTTAATTGAAGGTCTTATATTACCAGAAAAAAGAATAGGCTTGAAGAGGTAGTGAAATAATTAAATTTATTCGTTAATTATTTATTTGGATACAACAATACATACATTCTTCATATTTTATATTTTCTTTTTCTAATTTGAATCTCGTCCATCCAACGCTGACCTCTAACCCTGAGTTTGGAAGCGTTGCAAGACAAACATCAAGAAGCAACAATGACGAAGAACAGAGTAAGAGTATTGCAAGCTGAAGCAAAAAGAATTCAAATGTAGATAAGGGATAATTTAATTGAAGTAATAATAAGAATAATTATTTTGTAATTATAGTTTGTTACATAAGATCTGTGACAAAAAAAAAACTAAATTAAATAAAAGGTATTACATTTACTTTCTATTAAACCAAACCAAACATGATAATCTCATAGAACATGCATGCATGAGTGGTAAAATTGGTATATTTTTCACTATATTCCCATTAAATTATAAAAATCATTTAATATTATATATATTACAGGACTAAATTTGGGAAGACAGGAAAGTGTAGAGTTACTGGTAATAGTAAAAGGAATTAATTCGTAAAATCTTTGATTGGAATTCACTAGTTTTCAACTTATAGAAAACTGATGCTTGATGTTTGATTCAAGAAAGCAGAATGCAAAGGGGGTAGTTCATGAATGTCTATCTAAACTCAAGATGTCCCTAGCTTGCGCTCGAAGAGACGTTGAAGGAGGTAGACTTGGAGGACACTCGCCCCGACAAGTGCAGCCGATTCAAACATCGCCTTGTGTATTGCTCTTCTGCTCATTCCATCATTCACTGCGACTCGAACAACTCCACCACCATCAAAATCAAGCAAATCATTCAGAACAAATGCTTCATAACTTGAAGAACGAATCCAGTGAAAATTAAAAGAAAAAAAAAAAAAAAGAGTTCCCGAAACTTGTACCGACTGCCTGATGATCAGTTTGAGCTTCTAACTAATGCTGTTCAAACTGAATGTTGTAAAGAGCTTCCTCTAACTTGGCAATCTGGTCCAACAATGGTGCAAAATGCTCTGCCAATAAAACCAAGTTTAGCTTAATGGGTATTTCACTCATACAATACAAGTAAGGTGTTAATATAGAGCATAAAATAACAATCACCGTCTTTGGCATGCTCATTGTCATACGAAAAATGAGCAACATGAACATCGAAGTCGATGGTTTCGTGATATGGAGACTTGTTGTGAAGCAGAAGCGATAAAGGCTTGCTCCATAAACTCAAACTTTTCACTACTCTTGTCGCGATAATCTTGAATTTGATACCCCGATGGTCCTTTTACCTTAAAATTTCCAAATTGAATTCATAGGAAAGTGAAGAAAGAAGAAGAAACCAAAGTAATCTATTAAAACTTCATGTCCAATAAACTTGGATCTTGTAAAAATCACTCCCTAGTATCAATACGAAGTATAGAAACTTTCGGAATCCTGATTTCAAATATCATTATTGAACAACTCAAAGTTTCTAAAAAAAGAAACAAATGAAGCAATGTATCTCCTATTGCATAGTTTTCTTTCGACGTATAAATAAAAACAAGGCAATGTCTCATTTCCTTACATAAATAGCCATGAATCGTGCCAACTTCTACAACAAGAATCAGCAAAAACACAATAAAAACCTAGTTCTTCGTTTATCGCTTATTAAAAATTCACACTAAGAGATGATAATTTCAAAGCGATTAGCCAGAAAATAGCTCAAACCAAAACAACTCACAACCTATCATTTCAGTTAAGCAGAAATGGAGAAAAACAAAAACAATAAAAAAGACCAAACCATTTAGTAAAAACATCAATGTTTCAAACAAAAACAAGGATTAGAAACAGACATTAATTTGGAAAAAAAATACACAACAAAAAGAGACATAAAAGAAAGATACCACAAGATCAACGCCATCATCACCTTAATGCCAAGGCGAATCGGATTTGACAACAAAAGAAACATGAACAGTGTCTCCCTCGTATTTAACATCATGGGAGAGACATTCTTCCCTGTCTATCCCAAATCTTATTCCTTCAGATCCTATAAGACTCAACAGCAGTACCCAACCAATCGTCAACACAACAAATGGTTTCATAACCCAAATTTCCATCTGTTTTAAGATTCGAAGAACAAAAATCAACGAATTAACACAGACCCTTCTGAAAATAATGGTTGAAATGCGAAAAAAACAAAAGAGTTTGATGCATAGCCATAAGAGTAAACAAGTGAGAGATCAAGGATCATAAATTACCTTCAATTAGCGAACAGACCCCACGCAAATTGTCCAGTGATTCCACAATCGGGTTTGTTTTGGGTGTTCGATTCTGGGGCGAAAGACGAAGAAAACAAGAATTTCTTAGATCCTCGTTTTATATTTGTCGGTTTTTCTGTGCTTGGACTTCGGATTATTACAAGGTTACGAACTTGAGTCGACGTCGTTTTATTTCTTAAAATTAAATCCGACAGTTTGCCCCTTTATGTTTCCAAATATGACATGCATAAACCAATCAGAAAGTCCAGCTTGTAGAAATGGTGACGTTTACGCTTTCGTAAATATTTATAGAAATCATAATTAAATTTAGGGTAATATTCAATTTAAACCCTGAACAAAAAAACGCCAGAGGTATTGGAGAAAAAACATCTTCTAATAAATTTTTGAACGATCTAAATCTCGAAGCATAAAAAACGTTCAAAATAAAATTTGTCGGCCCATCGATATCAACGTCAAGTAGATCTCCAAATCAGGTGGTGACCCTTCACACTCGAGGTGGTAACCTCCCATTATCGACAAAAAACATATCAAATGATATAAATTTTTTTTGAAATTTTTCACATATTCAGCATATTATTATAAAATAATCTGAAAAATTTCGTAATTTTTCAACATTTGTACGATTTATTACAATTTTTTACGTCTATTTTATTGAATATTGTTTAAAATATTATAATAAATCATACAAGTGTTGCAAAATCAAGAAAGTTTTCATATTATCTTTCCATGATATACTGAACTTGTGATAAAAATTTCAAAAAAATATGATATCGTTTGTTATATTTTTTGAGATAATCACTATGAATTTTTTTTTAAATTTAATTTATAGTAATTAAATTTAACCGATGAATTTTTTTTAAATTTAATTTATAGTAATTAAATTTAACCGATGACCACCTGTTCTCAATAAAAAAACATAGCAAACGATATCTATTTTTTTAAAAATTTTTATCACATATTCATTATATAATGAGAAGATAATTTGAAAAGTTTCGTGGTTTTACAACATTTGTACAATTTATTATAATTTGTTAAGCAATATTCTATAAAATAGACGTTAAAAATTATAATAAATCGATCAAGTGTTGAAAAACTACAAAACCTTCCATATTAACTTTTAATGATATGTTGAACATATGGTAAAAAAATTTGATATCGTTTACTATGTTTTTTGTCGAGAACGGGGAATCACCACCTGGTGTGGGGGGTCACCACCCGATCTCAAGATCTGCCCCCTGATGTTGATATTGGGGTGCCAACAAAAGTTTATATCGAACATTTTTTATACTTCAAGATTTAGATAATTCGAAAATTTACATGTGATTTTTGTTCAATACCACGTACTTTATGGTTTAAATTAAATATTACCATTAAATTTATTCATAATTCAAACAAAAACAGACCAACCACGATGGCGCTAATAAGAAATGATTTCAACATTTTTTATTTTATAACAGGGTATTTGTCAAGAAGAACTGAACAGAAGAATTGAAAAATACAAGACATTGTTATATTTGTCTTCTAATTTTTGCCTTCTTATGCAATTTAATTTAATATTTATAATTTATCTGTAATTTATTATTTTAATTACATCTATTAATAAATTTTGCATAAGAAATAAGAATTAAGAGATAAAATTAAAAGATACATATAACATTATCTAAAACATAATATTATTACCGGTGTATCAATCTAGTAGCAAGAATGTATAAAGTAGAAGTGAGTCAATCACGAATGAACAACTCAATAACCGAGTTGTACTCTTCAAACTTAGAAAATATTGTCCTACCACCATCCACTTTCATGTTGACTCTACTTACAATAACACCGTGTTATAAAACAAAAAAAAAAAAAAAAAAAAAAAACGCTACCAAATTATGGAATTCAAAAAATTTCATCGGCGCATGGAACTGTTTGCAAATGTCATTCGGCCTCGGCTGTTTATGATACCAAGAAACAACGAGAACACAAGTATTGATATATGCAGCTCCAACTTTTCTAGACCAAAATTGGAAGACTATCCAGTACAGTACATTTAAACAATCCTTGATTTTTTCTAGACCGAAATTGGAAGACTATTTCAGTATGTTTCAACGCTCGACCTGTCCTCACGTTCGCTTCAATATTGTTGTCTCTTCCACAGCCAAAGTCTGGTATAATTTTCTCTGATGATCAAAGAACTCCATAAACAACTCCTTCAATTGCTTGGCAATGTTGTATTCCTTTGTTCCTGACTTCAGAATCTTCAGTTCATCACTACAAACTTTAGCAATTTTACTCCGTGATTTCTGCTGCAAAATGCCAGACAAAGAATAGAGACTATTAGCAAGATGAAGAGGAGGCCATCATCCATGATGACCAATGACGTATTTCCATAAAAAAACAATCAAAGTCTTTTCTTGTCTAATGACTTGATCAATTTGGGCTTGTTTATAATCAGAAAATGAATAAATGACTCCATTATATTTTCTCAAAGCACGACAACATCTTTTGGGCCTTTGAAAATTTTAATCGAGGTTAATAAATTGTAAAACTTACAACAGAATTAGGAATGAAGGCATTCTTTAATCCACCAAATGTATCATACGATATGATTTTTCCAGTTACAACCAATGGCCGCCTGGAGATAAAGAAACAAATGAACTTCAAGTGAAAAGATCTGTGCTTACAATTTGTTTTAAACATGCAGTTATGTATTTTCTTTTTTATCTTTGACAGGATTTAGAACTTGCAACCTGTGTATCTATGTCCAAAACATCAATCAATTCGTTAAATGATTTAAATTCAATCGCTACAAAGATTAATGAATTAATGTGAATAATCATTTTTCAATTCTTTTTCAAAACAGAATTGTCATTTTTCAAAACTAAATTGTGACAAAAATAAAAGTGCTACAAATTTGCTAGAGAACGACCCAAAAGAAAAGGGAAGGACAAAACAGATAATATTATACACAGCCGTATATCAACTTTACAGTATTTATTAGCATATAGAACAGCACCAACCATAACACAATTTTATACCTTGCTTCTGATGATACGATGATCTGATCAGGGTTATCCATAAAGGTGTATAATTTCTCTAGATTCTTTTTGCAATCCACTATAATTGCTCCCCGTGCATACGGATCAGAGGACAAACTCGGAAAAACATACACTTGAGATGATACAGATGTTTGATCAAACAAGAATTCCTGAATCTTTAAAGGAGACAAACCTTTATAAAGATTCTCAATAAAAATAATATGCTGATACTCTATCCCGCCAAAATCTGTATCTTGTTCTCTTTGAGTGATCTCCAATTTTACTTGTCTTCCATAAAACATCTGGTGAGAAAGGGGAATAATTGAGGAAAAAGACATGCTAGACACATTGTCAAGAATTACAGCTTGATTCTTCTTATCAGAGAGTAATCAAAATATCGGCGAATTGAAAAGAGAACAATTAAATAATAGCACCAGGAAAAAGCATAATAAAAACACAAATGCACGATGATTCAATTTTAATGCGAGAGCTACACTTTATTACCAGTTTCACAATGATAAAAGAGAAATCACAAAGACATTTGGGACATGCCCTCTGATGCAGCACTTAGTCTATATACTTCATATGTCATTTACTACGTTTTTTTTTCCAGCTTTGCAACATGTTGTTTCCCGGCTTTTTTTAGATAATATTTTCTGTTTTAGAAGAATGATTACTATGTCAGTGGATTAGAGCCTCGTTAATTTGGCCATTTAGGATCGGAAACCGGTAATCAAATTCGTTAGAGATTTCTTTATTCAGGAAGAAGCTAGGTAAAGGGATAGACATTAGTAATTTTGATTCTGCAAAGTTAGTAAAATAAAAATCTACCTGAGTATACTTCTTCTTCCTTGAAGAATACTCCATTATCATCGCCCTTATGTGAAACCCTAACTGCCACAATACTTCTATACAAGAATAAAAATTATGCTGCTAAACTTATGCTTCACATATTCAACCTACATGACTATCTACAACTGTAATAGTTTAGGGTTTCCTAAATTCAAAATTTAAAATTCGGAATTCCCAAATCAAACCTAATCTGAGATTTTAGCCCTAAATATCTCAATAATCAGAAAAAAAATCTGATTCAATTTTCGGTTCCACCCAGAACCATCTGAAAATCCGATTGGCATCGGATTTCCAGAACTGAAAATCCGAGCGGACCTCGGATTTTGAGGGGGGATTAGTTGGAAACTCTCCTATAAATGGAGAAGCTCGGTGAAGGTGAAGCGCACACCGAGCTCTCTCTCGACAACATTCAGGAAGCTCTCTCTCTCCCTCCCGAGTTCTTACACAGAAGTCTTACCTTCGATCTCCGGTCTCCGGGAGCCAGCAAGTCGCAGCCACAAGCTCCACTCGAGCGGCCGAGCTCAGACGAAGCTTCTCTCGGTCGAAGTGGCCGCCGTTCTTCGAAGACAGCACTCTCTGTGCACAGCAAAGGAGCCGCGAAGGAGGAAGGAGAAAGAAGAGAGGGTTTCAGATTTCTTAAAAACCTGACCCGGTTCATTAAATGACGGCCCAAACGAACCGGTCTACCCGAACCAAATCTGATCCAACTGAACTGACCCGACCCGACCTGACCTAAATTTTGACCCGATTGACCCGAATCGATATAAGAATAAACTGATAAGAAATTTCTGTATAAATCCTTGTGAAATATATTTATTAAAGTGATAAATTAATATTGAATATTTTGTTTAGGCAGAAAGATTCTAAAAGTCGTCTTAATCGATCTAATTAGATCATATCCGACCTTAGAGCACATGCAATGAATTTCTGCATAAATTCTTTCAAAATATGATTTAATGAATTGAGATTTTAATACTAATATTTTATTTAGACTGGAAATTATTTTAAAATACTAGAAAAATCTCAATAACCCTACCCAATTGTTGAATTTTATTTAAAATTTTGTGAATTATTTTTAATTTTGTATTTATTTCTAATTTCAGACAAAATTATTTAAATTTTGAAATTTTAGTTAAACTTCCATGCATTTAATGTTTAAATTATTATTTAAAGAGATTTTTAATATTCTGAAATTAAACTTTTAACGCTTAATTTAAATCTTAGGATTTTCAAATTAAGAAAATTAAATTAAAAATTTTACATTTACAACTAAACATGATAATCTCATAGAACATGTATGCATGAGTGGTAAAATTGGTTTTTTTTTTTAACTATATTCCCATTAAAAATTCAAAGTAAGCTTCTTTATACATAAACTTAGAAACAATTTTGACATAAACTTTTTGGCAAACTTACTTACAACTTTAAAGCGAAGGTTATAATTGTTTTCGTTAAAATGTTAACTCAGTTTTGGCCGTCACAAAACTTGACGTCACTACTTGCATGAGCTTAGAAACAATTTTGACATAAACTTTTTTGCAAACTTACTTACAACTTTAAAGCGAAGGTTATGACTGTTTTCGTTAAAATGTTAACTTAGCTTTTGGCTCGTTTATATCTTTCAAAACACGTGGGAAACGTTTGTAAAATATGTTTGGAAAACATCGTAAAACGTTAGGTTGAAACATATAGAAGATATTTTGGAAATACATTACATTCGGCACGCGCGTCGTTCGATTACCGCGCACATGGCGCGCAGTCGTCGAGCGTGCGGCACGCAGCTGTTGCATGTGTGGCACACAATCGGTGTGCGCGCGTTACTTATCCGAGTGCGTGCACTAGCCGAGTGGAGCGTGCAGGGAGACGATCGATCACACTTTGGGCACGATCGATTGGCACCCTCTCAGGTGTCAATCTTTAGACACATAGACAGCGATCGATCGCGCGCGAGGGCGCGATTGATCGGCAAGAGCTCTGCCAACCATTCATTCACGACATCGGGCGCTGATCGGCTGGGCATTGTGCGGTCCAGCAGTGCATGAATGCAACTGCCTCGCACGCGCCCATCACCTCTTTTCCACTTTTCCACCTTTTCTTCTCCTTTCCTTCATTCCTTCCACCTAAAACCACTTCATACATTCCTCAATATATTTCCTACCATTTTACCTATCATTTCACGAAAACCTAACTGAATTTAAAACTCGTAATATGTAGCGGAAGTTTAAAAACAAAAAGCGTGGAGGTTTGTCTGATAATAGCTACTTTCTCAAACATCTGCTGTAAAATCTCGGGGTCGACAAATTTTGCTTCTCAAACTTCATCCCAATACAAGGGAGATCTGCACTTTCTGCCACAAAAGAGCTTCATACGGAGTCGTACCAATCGTAGACTAGTAGCTATTGTTGTAAGAACACTCTACTAACAGTAAGAACTTGCTCTAAGAAGCCTGAAATTCCAACACGCACAATCTCAACATATCTTCTAAAATTTGAATTGTCTATTCTGATTGACCGTCTGCTTGTGGTGAAACACCATGCTGAAATTCAACTTAGTACCTAAGAACTTTGCAAACTTATCCAAAATCTTGATGTAAATTTGGGATCCTGATCAGAAACAATCGAAACCAAAATTCCATAAAGCCTGATAATTTTATGGATATACAACTCCGCGTACTGATTTATAGTAAAAGTTGTCTTCACTGACAGGAAATGGGCCGCGTTAGTTAATCTGTCCACAACAACCAATATACTATCATGACCTCTAACCGTTCTCGGCAATCCGACAACAAAGTACATGGTAATATTCTCCCATTTACATTCGGGAATTGGTAGAGGCTGAAGAGTTCCTAAAACCTGTATGTGAAAATAATTTCGAAGAGTCTAATATTGAAGGTATAAAAATTTCTGAACAACAAATTCCTCATGCAATTTATTCTCAATTTTCTAATTCTAAATATGAAAAAGGAGAAACCTCTCAAAATTATAAAAGAGAGTCATCTACCGTCTCTGAAATGAATTTTAAATTATAATGGATTTAGATTATAAGACAATTGGATCCCCTATTAGAAAAGTATGTAATGAAGAATTTCATTGTGAAAAATATGATATGTTTAGAGCTTGGTTTCGTAAAAAATATAAAAGACATGATGTTATTAAATTACGAGATAATTATTATTCTGAGTTAGAAGCTAAACAAACTATAATATCTTTTGTAAAATGGTATTGGTCTAAACATTCTGATCCTACTATTCATTTAAATATACTTGAAGAATATAAAGCTCATCAGAAAAACTGGATAACTAAAAGTAGAGATATTATTAAGTCTATTCATCCTCCTTTAGAACCTATTATATTAAAAAAATGAAAGAACATCTATTGAGGCTATACCTTTAGTACATTTATCTCAACAAATAAAGGAAAAAGAAACCAATTATACAATTATTAAGCAACATAATTTTACTAATATTCATATGCAAACTATGGGCAATCAATTAACTAGAATTGAGAATCAAGTAATGAAATTACAAAAAGAAGAAAAATCGAATATTTATTCTTCTAATATTTCTTCCAATATTGCTTCCTCTTCTAATATTAAAAAAGAAAAGGAAAAAATAAGTATTCCCGATTTAAAACCTTTTATTCCTATATCTAAATTTAACTTTTCTAATCCAAATAAAAATGATGAATTTATTGAACTATTAGCAAAACGAATGAAAAGCTTAAATATTAATATTATTAATGAAAACCATGAATCTAATTCAGAATCTGAGCATAATTCTGAACTTGCTTATGATACTACTTCATTAAGAGAAATTGAAAATTTCTTTCATAATTTTCAAAACATTAATAATGATTCATTAAATATTAATAGAGTTAAATATGAAAAAGGTCCAGGAGCCGATAGAATCCGTAGAACGTATTATAGAAGACCTACTCCACAAGATATGTTATGGGAAGAAAATTTCTTTACCGAACCAACATCATATAATGCTAAAACCATTTATGAATGAAATTTAGATGGTTTTACTGAATATCAAATTTATGACATGCTTCATAAAATTTTAATGTATTCTAGTGTTTGTAAAGCCGCCCAGAATAAAGATTCTGATATAGCTGCTTTTATTATTAATGGATTTACTGGCGCTTTAAAAAATTGATGGGATAATTATTTAACTATATCTCAAAAAGAAGAAATTTTAAATGGCACTAAACAAGAATCTATAGTTGAAACTATTTTAGATCCTTATGGTCAAAAGATTAATCAACAAAAAACATTTTTAGTCGAATACTGTGTCTATACACTTATTCAGGCTATAATATTACATTTTGTTGGTGCTATTGAACAACAACAAGAAAGAGGTAGAAAATTATTATAAAATATGAGGTGTAAATCTTTATCTGATTTTAGATGGTATAAAGATGTTTTTATAACTAAAGTTATGCAAAGATCTGATGCTAATTCTGAATATTGGAAATCTAAATTTATAGATGGATTACCTCCATTATTTTCTAAAAGGGTAAAACACAAATTATTAGATTTAAATTCTAGAATTATGATTTCTTGGTCTACTTGTTCTTATGGTCATTTGATTAGTGTTTGTGTACAAGAACCGAGTCCGGATCCCGATCAGCAGGATCCGAGAACCCAGCCATCACCCCGGGAATTTAACAGAAAACGGGCACATATATTTTTTTTTGAACATAACAGACCAGACTTTTAAGACAACTCCTTAAAAGTTTTCAGAAAGAGAACATTATACTTTTAACACATTGACAGTGGGAGAGAGTTCTCTGGATTCGAAATCAAACCGGAAAACAGTTAACAGAATCGGAACGCAAAATGGATAGTAGAAGAAAAGCAGGAAGTGATGAAACAAAAGTAAATAAGCTGGCAGAAGGCGTTGACGGAAGAAGCAGCATCAAGTGAAATCGGTAGATGTAAGCAGAAATAATACCGGAAGGTTTAGGCAGATGACGTGGCCGGATGATGTGGATGACGTCATCGGAAGATGTAGGCAGCAGATGAAATCGGCAGGTGTGATGACGTCATTGGGATCGGTGATGACGTCATCGGAAGATGAAGGCAGCAGATGGAATCGGAAGGTATGATGACGTCATCGGAAGATGAAGGCAGCAGATGGAATCGTAAGGTATGATGACATCATCGGAAGATGATGATGACGTCATCAGAAGATGAAGGCAGCAGATGGAATCGGAAGGTATGATGACGTCATCGGCAGATGATGATGACGTCATTGGCAGATAATGATGACGTCATCGGAAGATGTACACTTAAAACAGCAGTGAACGTGATCGGAAGATGCAGCTTTTAAGGCAGGGCTTGACAATTTTAACAGGAAGACATACGAACCGAGGGCATAAAACAGAAGGCAATAAAAGTTTCAGATTCACAAACCACTTCAAAACATGGTTCTCGAGCACAACAGAAGGTATAACAGAAACTTAAGGATACAGAAAATATTCTAAACCATTTCAGAATACTTCAAAACTTAATCCAACTGTCAAATACAGCACAAACAGAAGGCATGAAAGTTGTAGACCTTCAATACCCAATTCTAAACAAGGTTGTAGGACATACTTTACAATTGACAGATTCAAAGAAACAGACTGCATGGATAGTCCTAAAACCAGGAATCATCCATGCACAAACTAACAGATAATACTCCAAACATTTTCAGAATATTCAGAACATGAATTCAACTGTCAAATACAACAGTTTTTTTTTTTAAACTTAGACGTCAAAATCTGTACATTATTTTAAAATCTGGGGATCAGTACAGAACCTAACATATATTTGCAGAATTTCCCAAAAACAGAAGTTTTTACAGAGTTTTTACAATAAAACCATAATTTCCAGAAAACTTTACAGATATAGACTATACTTTAAATACTTAAACCTTGGGACAGAATTTGTCTGGCTGCAGCAACCACACCCCCATGAGCTCGATCCACCAGCCACCTATTCATCAGACTGAGGCACGAAGTCCTCATTTTCGGGTTCAGTACCTACATCAGGGAGTTCACCTATGAGTCTAAAACTCAGTAAGAACATATTATAAATGCAGTGATGCAGAATGTTATGCATGAACTTTCAGAAATACAGTGACAGTATAGAACATTACGTTTCAGTGGCAGAGGGGTATAAGTGGGGCTTATAGGGGAACTGACAAGTGCACGACAGGCACAAACAGAGATACAGAACAGAACAGAAACAGATCTGGGGGCCAGTCCCCGTCCCACACTTAACCGGTACATTTCAGTCAGATTTTATCTTGCTTAACTTCAAAACCGTGTACAGAAAACAGTTTTTGCATGTCTTTCAGAGAAAATGTAACAACCCCAGTAGGGCAGAGACCAAACCATGACTCCTTTATACTTGTTTGTATATCTTTACTGTTCTTATTTAGGATATGCCTCTGTTCATTTTTTTTTTAAAAAAATCAAACTTAACTCAAGACATCTCACGCGATTTATTAAACATTGCTCAGTTAATGAAATACAGTACACATCTGCCGGGGGGCAATGTAGAATGCTTCAGCCGATGAGCGGAAGCTCCAGCTTTTAATCTGCATCTACCGATAGAGAGATAAACCCGCATCTACCGACGGTCACGTGCCCGCCACGCAACACATATATTTCTTTCCAGCAGTAGACATCTACCGATAAACATGTGCAAACCACGTGCTCCTTTAATACATCTTCCGATAGAGTACATCTACCAGTGATTAAAATACACTACATCGCCCGATGACCAATCAGTAAAACATAAAGCTCACACATGCCGATCGCTAGACGAAAAGCATAGAGCTCGCTTCAGCCGGTAGTGAAAACCTATATCATCCGGTTACCATGTGCAATACACGTGACTCACTTACTTCATCCGATAGAAGACATCATCCGATGAACAACAAACGTTCGCCATCCACCGGTGACGTCAGCCGGATGATGCACTCGTCTGACTCCTATCTCACAGCTCCTGCCGATGACGTCAGCCGGATGATGTGCTCATCCAACTTCTGTCACACGGCAGTAAAACCTGAAAATCTTCAAACAACTCATACCGACAAAGGGTAACCTGTCCTTCATCAATCACATACTTCGTAGACATAAACTTAAACAAGTATAAATCCTAGACTCGACCAGAATATAATTAGCGGAAAGCTTAATTAAAATAGATTCTTCCATACTCTTATAATCATTCCCAAATTTGGTAATCTAACAAGACAATCACAGAATCCAGTATTCTAAGGGAAATCTCACTCTACTTAACATTTGTTCATCATATCTTACGACATTATGAGCATAACTATGGGACATTCTCGCCTGCCAGCCACAGACTTCCACCCTGAGCACCACCCTGCAACCAGCCTTAGACATCATCACTAAATTTGAAATCTTCACCTGTTAAATCTTCACCTACATCATAAGGTATAAACTATAAGCCTAATGCTTAGTAAGGAATGCAATACTATCAAGTATGCATGAATGCTCATTTTAAGAAACAAAAGCTCATAAATCTTTTCGTATTTCATATTCATACTCAAAATCTTCATTCTTGTTCATCATTCATATTCATTGTTCATAATCATCATTCATGCTCATCATTCATATTCTTCATTCATATTCATCATTCATATACATCATTCATATACATCATTCATGTTCATCGTTCATATTCTTCGTTCATGTTGTGTGGATTAAGGGAGGATTTGTGCCGGTAAAGGGGGTTTGACAGTGAGAGTGCACATAGTTCCCTTGCGGGTCGTATCATGGTCATTCTTTTGGACAGTGACATACGCCAAACCGCCCCCAACCCTCACTTAATTCACGTTGCATAAGTTTTATATCCTTATCTTGTTCGTGAGGAAACATACTCTTAAAACATTTTCATATGCATAAAACATTCATGATGCATGAACATGAAAATTCTTAAATCGTCAAGCTACAGGACAGAGCACTATCCAACATGAAACCTTACCATTGAGCTAATTATTAGCATAAACATTAGACAGTAACATAAAGGAGACTTCTAAACATTGTATGAATTTCTACCTAGCATCCTTTGATGTAGGGTCCTAATGACCGAGAAACCTATACATTCACTTACCTGTTTTCCTTAGCAACTTGAGCTCCTTTTCATCAGACTTCTTCACCTAAAACATTTACATTGCAGTAGTTAAAACAAAATCCTAATAGTCCTAATCACTAGCCACACTAGAGTCTAATAGCTTAAATCATTCCCGAATCCCTTAGTCTAGTTTCTCTGTGCACAGTCTGAAATCTAAAAACCATAACAGCTAGATTCAACTACGATTAATCAGGATTGATTATTTTAAGTGCCCAGAATCGATTCAGAAAGACATTACTAATCTCGGGTTTTCAAAATGTCCTTATTGTTACTCGGCCATTGAAGAATCCAAAACTTCAACACATAGCTGAAAACAGAGCTTAACAACTAACAGATAGCTACATTGCTAAACTCGTACCTCGAGCACAAAGTAGCCGAGAGGTAAGCAAGGAAACCGATCGTCGAAGGAGGGATTTCCAGCTGACTGAGAACGAGAGCTCGGAAGAGAAGAAATCGTCGAGAGTAAAAGATGTCGGCTACAGTGGTTTAAAATGAAGTTTGAACCCTTTCCATTTTCTTTAAATACCGGTCTCAAACCTCCATTATTACAACTTTGCCACACAACCTAGTTTAAATCCACATGTAATTAATTAAGCTTGGTATAAAATTCTAAATCGTGAAGATTGAATAATCATGACCGTTAATTCAGTTAGGAAGTCACCTGGTTGAAGTTGTCGGGTGTTACATCCACCCCTCCTTAAACAAAATTTTTGTCCTCGAAAATTGATCAATTAAATAGCTCTGGATATTGGTCCAACATGTCATGCTGTCGCTCCCATGTGGCTTCTTCAATGCCATGATTTTTCCATAAAACTTTCACTAGCGGAATCTCTTTATTCCTTAGGGTCTTAACTGCAGATTCCAATAACTGCACCGGCTTCTCTTCATACACCAGTGTCGGCTCCAGTTCAATATCTGCTGGCTGGATAACATGCATCGGATCCCGTATGCATTTCCTTAACATTGATACATGGAATACGTTATGAACTTTGTCCAATGATGGAGGCAATTGCAGCCTGTAAGCTGTACTACCAATTCTTGCCATGACAGAGAAGGGTCCAATAAACCGTGGAGTAAGTTTTCCCTTTTTGCCAAATCTTAAGACTCCTTTAAACGGTGAAATCTTTAGGAATACTTCATCTCCAACCGCAAACTCAAGATCTCTTCTTCTTTGATCTGCATAACACTTCTGTCGGCTTTGTGCAGTCATCATTCTTTTCCTAATACTAGAAATCTTATCTGATATCTGTTGCAAAATTTCGGGGCCTAGAAGTTTTGCTTCACTAACCTCATCCCAATATAGGGGCGACCTACATTTCCTGCCATACAGTGCTTCATAAGGTGCCATACCAATGGTGGACTGATAACTGTTATTATAGGAGAATTCCACTAAGGGTAAGTATCAACTCCAAGATGTCTGGAAATCCAGCACACACGCTCTCAACATATCTTCAAGTATCTAAATAGTCCTCTCAGATTGACCATCTGTTTGAGGGTGAAAAGCAGTGCTGAAAGACAATTTTGTTCCTAATGTGCCTTGCAAACTTTGCCAGAATCTTGAGGTGAATCTAGGGTCACGATCAGAGACAATAGACAAGGGGATCCCATGCAATCTGATAATTTCCTGAATGTACAGGCTAGCAAGTTGTTCCATTGTAAAAGTCATTCTTATGGGTATAAAGTGTGCTGATTTAGTCATTATGTCAACCACAACCCAAATACTATCATGTCCTTTAGTCGTCCTTGGTAATCCTACTACAAAATCCATGGCAATGCTCTCCCACTTCCATTCGGGGATCGGTAGGGGTTGAAGAGTACCTCCTGGTCGTTGGTGTTCTGCTTTAACTTGCTGGCACACCAAGCATGACTCAACAAACTTAGCCACGTCTCTCTTTAAATTTGGCCACCAATAATGTAACTTCAAGTCTCGATACATCTTGGTGCTACCAGGATGTACAGAGAAGGGGGATGAGTGAGCCTCGGCCAAAATCAACTTATGTAATTCCTCATTGCATGGAATATACCATCGATTCCTAAATTTCAGAATACCATCATTAGAGAGGCTAAACTCAGGGGAGGCGTCCTTTAACTTACTCATCATGCTACGATTCTCCTTCAAATCCTTTTGCTGTGCCTCCTTGATCCTGTCCAAAATAGTTGGTCGAATAGATAAATCAGCTAGTAAAGCTGACAGTTCGGGAACTATTTCCAATTCGAACTTCTGAACTTCCTTCCTCAAAGGTACAGACATGGTTGATACCGCTGGTTGCATCGTCTTAGACATTCTGCTTAAAGCATCGGCTACAGCATTAGCCTTGCCCGGATGATACTTAATTTCAAAGTCATAATCTTTAACAAATTCTAACCAACGTCTCTGCCTCATGTTTAATTCTTTTTGAGTGAAGAGATACTTCAAGCTCTTGTGGTCAGAAAACACTTCGCACTGCTGTCCATACAAATAGTGTCTCCAAATCTTCAGTGCAAAGACAACAGCAGCTAACTCCAAATCATGAGTGGGGTAGTTCTGTTCATAACTCTTTAGCTGCCTAGAAGCATATGCTATAACCTTGCCTTCTTGCATCAAAACACACCCCAGACCAACTTTAGAAGCGTCACAATAGACACTAAACTTTCCTTCTTCAGTTGGAAGAGTCAAAAGTGGGGCTGTCGTCAACTTCACCTAAAGTGTCTGGAAGCCATCTTCACAACTTCGGTCCAAGAGTACTTGGTGTCCTTCTTTGTCAAGCTAGTTAAGGGCTTAGCTATCATAGAAAATCCTTTAATAAACTTCCTATAATAGCCTGCCAAACCAAGAAAACTACGGACTTCACTGACATTCCTCGGCTGTGGCCAGTCCTTGACAACCTGAATCTTGGTTGGATCTACTGATATACCTTCAGCAGAAATGACATGGCCTAAAAAGTTAACCTTATCCAACCAGAACTCACATTTGGATAACTTGGCATAAAGTTGTTGCTGTCTCAGGGTTGTCAAAACTATTCTTAAGTGTTCTGCATGGTCAGCTTCAGTCTGTGAGTATATAAGAATATCATCTATGAATACAATCACAAACTTATCCAAGTAGTCACGAAACACTCTGTTCATCAAATCCATAAAAGCTGCAGGTGCATTAGTCAGTCCAAATGACATTACAAGGAATTCATAATATCCATAACGGGTCCTGAAGGCAGTCTTAGGTATATCACTCTCCTTAACCTTCAGTTGGTAGTACCCCGAATGCAAGTCAATCTTTGAAAACACTTTAGCTCCTTGTAATTGGTCAAACAAGTCATCAATTTGGGTCAAGGGGTACTTATTCTTAACTGTCAACTTGTTCAGTTCTCGGTAGTCTATGCACATCCTTAGGGAACCATCTTTCTTCTTAACAAATAACGCAGGTGCACCCCGGGAGAACTACTAGAGCGTATGAATCCCTTGTCTACTAACTCCTATAGTTGGACTTTTAATTCCTTTAGTTCAACAGGTGCCATGCGATAATGATTCTTAGATACGGGTAATGCCTCAGGACATGTATCAATTACAAACTCTATTTCTCTATCAGGTGGTAATCCTGGCAAATCATCCAAAAATGCTTCAGGGAAATCTCGGACTATAGAAATATCTTGCAGTTCTACTTTGTTCTTTACCCGAATGTCGATTACACTAGCTAGATAACTCTCACAACCATCTTTCAATAACCGTTGAGTCATTAACGAGGAAATAATCGGTATCTTACTTATTTTTGGTATAGCTTGGAAGGTATACCGATCTCCATTTGGGGGTCGAAACTCGACTAATCCAGACCTACAACTTATTGTGGCATAATGTCTGGATAACCAATCCATCCCTAATATAACCTCATATCCCTTCATGTCAATTACAATCAGTTCTACATATAACTTCCTATCTCCTAAAGACACAATGTCACCCTTCACTATCTGTTCGGAATGTAAGGATTTCCCTGACGGTAACATGACACTATATGGCCTATCAGCCGATAAGTATCCTAATTTATGCTTACAGACAAACAGGGTTGCTATGAATGAGTGTGTGGCTTCTGTGTCTATAAGTGTATAAGCAGAAACACCACAGATCATAATTGTACCTGTTATGACCGTATGCTGCACAGCATCTTCATCCTCCATCATAGCAAAGACTCTGGGTGCTATTCTTACTCGGTTGGGGTCTGGTGGCATGGGGCAGTCTCTGACTACATGTCCGACCTTGTCACATCTAAAACAGCAGCCAGAAAGTAACTTGCATTCACCGGGATGGTTCTTCTGACAGGTGGGGCATAGAGGGGCCATTGGTTGCTTTCCTTTTCCCTAATCATCATTTGGATTAAAGGGTCTCTTTATACCTTGCTGTTGCTGTTGTGGTCCCCTGTTCTGTTGCGATTGCCATCCTTTGTTCTGATGTGGTGGTGGCTGAGCCTCTTTAGTGAACTTCCTTGGATGTTCACGCTGTGCATAAGTCGTTATCTCAGCCTCTTCCAGTTCTAGAGCCTTAGCTGTCACTTCAGCATAAGGTACGTTGAGTATTCCAGCAGTCTTTACTCTCATGTACAAGCTCGGCTTCAATCCTTGAACAAATTGGTGGATCTTGTCTTCATCATCTTCAACCAATCGGGAAGCGCACCGTGATAAAGCCTCAAATTTACATATGTAATCTGTCACAGAGCCAGACTGGCGTAAACTCATGAACTCCTTCTTCTTATTGGCCCGAATAGTCCTATTGAAATACTTGTCAAAGAAAGCAGTTTTGAACATTTCCAAGGTCATAGCTCCTGCATTAACGGTGCTTTGAATCGAGTCCCACCAGTGCCTGGCATCCAATTCCAGGTGGAAAATAGCATATGTTACCCTGTCCCCTTCCTCAACCTTTGCATACTTGAACATGTCTTCCATCTTCCTAATCCATTCCTCAGCATAAACAGGATCTGAAACTCGACCATTGAATGTCGGGGGTTGAAGTCGATGAAAACGTTCACCACCATGATCATGAGTTGCATTAGTACTAGAATTTGCTTGCTCTTCTCTAGCAGCCATCAGCTGTTCGATCTGGCGAGATTGGCGCATGACTAACTCTGTCAACTGAGCAATGACATTGCTATCCTCATTGGTCTCCCTCTGCTGACCTCTAACCATTTTGGGGTTCCTAGACAAATAGTTATAAATACATCTTAACTTAAAGACACTTACTGGAATCATAAACACTTACAGTTGTTGGAGTGCACTCAGGTAGAAATCTGTGCTGGGAGGCAGACTGCAGAATCGATTTTAGAACCTAGTTTTGCTTTGATACCATAATTGTAACAACCCCAGTAGAGCCGAGACCAAACAATGACTCCTTTAGACTTGTTTGTATATCTTTACTGTTCTTATTTAGGATATGCCCCTGTTCATTTTTTTTAAAAAAAAAATCAAACTTAACTCAAGCATCTCACGCGATTTATTAAACATTGCTCAGTTAATGAAATACAGTACACATCTGTCGACGGGCAGTGTAGAATGCTTCAGCCGATGAGCGGAAGCTCCAGCTTTTAATCTGCATCTATCGATAGAGAGATAAACCCACATCTACCGACGGTCACGTGCCCGCCACGCAACACATATATTTCTTTCCAGCAGTAGACATCTACCGATAAACATGTGCAAACCATGTGCTCCTTTAATACATCTTCCGATAAAGTACATCTACCGGTGATTAAAATACACTACATCGCCCGATGACCAATCAGTAAAACATAAAGCTCACACATGCCGATCGCTAGACGACAAGCACAGAGCTCGCTTCAGCCGGTAGTGAAAACCTACATCATCCGGTTACCATGTGCAATACACGTGACTCACTTACTTCATCCGATAGAAGACATCATCCGATGAACAAAAAACATTTGTCATCCACCGGTGACGTCAGCCGGATGATGCACTCGTCTGACTCCTATCTCACAGCTCCTGGCGATGACGTCAGCCAGATGATGCGCTCATCCAACTTCTGTCACACGGCAGTAAAACCTGAAAATCTTCAAACAACTCATACCGACAGAGGGTAACCTGTCCTTCATCAATCACATACTTCGTAAACATAAACTTAAACAAGTATAAATCCTAAACTCGACCAGAATATAATTAGCGGAAAGCTTAGTTAAAATAAATTCTTCCATACTCTTATAATCATTCCCAAATTTGGTAATCTAACAAGACAATCACAGAATCCAGTATTCTAAGGGAAATCTCACTCTACTTAACATTTGTTCATCATAAATCTTACTGACATTATATGAGCATAACTATGGGACATTCTCGCCTGCCAGCCATAGACTTCCACCCTGAGCACCACCCTGCAACCAGCCTTAGACATCATCACTAAATTTGGAATCTTCACCTGTTAAATCTTCGCCTACATCATAAGGTATAAACTATAAGCCTAATGCTTAGTAAGGAATGCAATACTATCAAGTATGCATGAATGCTCATTTTAAGAAACAAAAGCTCATAAATCTTTTCGTATTTCATATTCATACTCAAAGTCTTCATTCTTGTTCATCATTCATATTCATTGTTCATAATCATCATTCATGCTCATCATTCATATTCATCATTCATATACATCATTCATATACATCATTCATGTTCATCGTTCATATTCTGTAATACCCGGTTGTACGGACTTGTATATTAGATTATTATTATATTATTGGATGACATTTTTGTAAATATGTCAAATCAGGTCCGTTTTACAAAAAGAAAGCGTCATTACGATCCTAACGATTAATAGAAATTTTAGGAAAATTTTGGGAATTTTCGGAGATTAAACGCTATATTCCGAGTTAATGCATTTCTCGTAATGTAAAAGACGTTCTCGTAAAAATAGCAAACGAGGTCCAAATTGCGAACGGATAGTTCTGTTGAATCCCGAATATTAAGTTGGACTTATTGGTGAAATAAAGAGATTTGAGGAAACCGAATAGCTAGACGATTTACGAACCGAACGACGAAACAAATAGAAATAAGTGTTAAGGGCATTTTAGTAATTTTCAAATCAATATTATAAAAACTAACCTAAATCTATTTCTATTTCATTTTCTCTTCTTCTTCTCTGGATCACGATCGCAAGTGAGCAAACCCTCTCGGCCTTCTCCTCTGCCGACAGCGATTCTTCTCCAATCCGACCTCCGTTCGTTTCGTTTTCTTCACGTTTCTTCCTCCAATCGACGTTCTAGGTATGTCTCAACAATTTTAGAACGTTAAATCTTTAGTTTCGTAGCGTTTTAGGCAATTAGGGTTTCGATTTATTTTCGTTAAAAACGCGAATTAGAGTTCGTAATTAATAGGTTAGCCGTGATTAAGTGTATATTAAACGTATTGGACGTTATTGGACGAAGTTGGATCAATTCGTGAAAAAGTTTAAAATCCGAGAATTTTAGGATTTTCAGAAAAGTTCGTAATTCGAGAATTGAGGTGCCGAGCGCGAATTGCTCGAGTTATAGCTCAATGAATTGAATTAGAGCTGTAGGAAATTTCCTTAGTTAAGGTTTTGTAATTTGGACGATCGATAGCTTAAACTCGTTTTAACGTCAATTCTTGTAAATTGCTTAGGTGAAACAGCGCTCGTGGACGGAGCTTGAGCTGCTTTGGACACGAGGTAAGTTCTCGTGATTCTTCTCTGGCCGATTGGCCTACACCGTACGTCGAATGTCGTCTCGAGGAGTTTTGGAGATGCCTTTAGTTAGTTTTGCTCGGTTTGGGTAGCTAGGTCTTAGGAGTTTATAGTTTATGTTTTTACAGTCTTGATGGTCCATGTTATTACTTGTTTACTTTATGATAGAGAACTGTCCACGCATCACTTGTTTTAAAGAAAAGCATGAAAATGAATTTCCGCACAGAGATTTAAAGAGAACGTAAAGCATAGCATTGGCCTTCGGGCATACAGGCCTTCGGGCATACAGGCCTTCGGGCATACAGTTTACAGGTCACGCGAGGTGGGGCTCAGGCACGGCTGTACGTGTTGTAAGCGTGTACCCCCCTCTTCTAGCTGGAAAGAGTAGTCCGCCCGCTGGATGAGCTCTCTCCGGTTAGAAGGTATAGGATCTCGGTGACACCTATAGTGCATTGCATAGTAAGATAAAAGAAATAAAGCATGGTTTAATGAACTCATAGTACAGCATGCATCGCATTTACGTAGAGCTTACTGGGATTTTATCTCATAGTGTATATTGTATGGTGTAGGTGACATAGACTTCGAGGTACCAGGTGAGGACGATGTCCCTCCACCTGAGGCATGATTCAGTTGACAGAGGATGGCTGCGGTGGTGTGCTGGCGCAGTCGAGGCTTACCTGACCCGTGGGGATAGTATGTACAGATTTTGAGAGTTTTGGATAGTTTGGGCTGGCTGACGTATAGACATATTAAGGTGTTTGGGTCTGTTAGTGGATAGGTTTACTTTTGAGGTTTTAAACGTTTTAAAACCTGTTTATAAACAGATTTGATAAAGTTTTATTTGAATTGTAAATGGTTTGAAAACAAGAGGATTTGTTTAGTTTTAAACGTACCCATGCAGTTGGATTTCGCAAAGTCCGCTGTAAGTTGGTTGAGTGTAGGGTATATTTTGGGTCGAGTTCATTGTGGTTATTGACGAGCAATTGGCATGAAACAGGTGAAGTTGCTCTCTGGAAATGAAATTAATAAGTATAGGAAGTAGAAAGTATAGAGAGAAAGAGGCAGTGGAGCGAAGGCCAGTGATCGGGCGCGAAGGCCGCGATCGCTGCCTGCGTTCGGGCGCCGCGCGCGCGATAGCTGCCTGCGATCGGGCGCCGCGCACACTTTTCCCCTCTTTCCGATTTTACCCTCCCATTTTAATTACAGTTCATTTTAATTGTTTTATAGTTTTTAATTGTTTTTATATAATTAGTTTTATGGTTCTTTTAAAAGGTTTAAAAGTTAGATTTCAATTCCGATTTCGATTCTGGTTTCGATTTCGGTTTAGGTTCCGCTTAGAGTTTAGTTAAAGATATTTGAAAAAAAAAAAAAAATAGTACGAGAAATATGATTATATATTTAGGGTCGTTACAATTATGGTATCAGAGCCCCCGGGTTTTAAACTCGGTTCTGTAGATTGCTCGACTGCACAGCCACTACGCGGACATTCTTCATCAACTGTAAGTATGTTTATAGTTTTATTTGATTTCTAGTTTCTTAGAATATTTGTTTTAACTTTTATATAGGAGTTTATAAATATGGTGCGTCCACGAAAAGTCCGAGACGACAGAGATGATACGATTGACACGCTCAAGGATTTTATTGCCCAGCAGTCTCAGCATATGGAGAGACAGGCTCAGCAGATGGAGAGACAGTCTCAACAGCTGGGTACCTTGATAGACCGAGAGGGCGTTAGAGCTCGAGAGACGGCTGTTTCGGGTAACCGGGGGATGGAGAGATTTCAGAAGCTCCAGCCCCCTATCTTTAGCGGACAGTCCACTGATCCCTCTTCAGCTGAGCAGTGGATTCGCACGATGGAGGACATGCTGGCGTATGCTAGCATAGAGGATGGAGAGAAGGTTGCATTGGTGACCTACCACTTAGCTCTGGACGCTCGGTTTTGGTGGGATTCCATCAAGACGACTATCGATGTGACTATTATGGGCTGGGAGAGATTTAGAGAGTTATTCTACGACAAATATTTCAGCCATACCGTACGAGAGGCGAAGATGGTTGAATTTATGCAGTTACGGCAGATTGGTTCTATTGCCGAGTATGTGAGGAGGTTTGAGGCGCTCTCTCGATTTGCACCACGGCAGGTCAGCGTCAACGAGGATAAGGTGCGTCGGTTTTTACAGGGACTTAGCCAGGAGTTCCGGATGCGCCTTACGATATCAGGGGTACGTGGTGTATCCTATGACGACATTGTGGCTAGAGCTCTTGATATTGAGGCAGTAGATCAGAGTTCTGTCAAGCCGAGGGAGCCAGCTAAGGGCTTCTTCCGAGAGATACGTCCTCAGTCTCTGAACCGAGGTTGGCAGCCTAGAGCGCAGCCACAGCCCCAGCAGCAGCCTAGGGGTGTGAAAAGGCCTCTTGAGGGAGGTAACGACCGGGAAAAGGGGAAGCAGATACAGGGCGTCTCTCAGGCACCTGTTTGTCCTAAGTGTCAGAGGGAGCACAGTGGCCAGTGTAGATTGGGCATGGGTGTGTGTTATCGATGTGGGGACCCGGGCCATTTCGCTAGAGATTGCCTGAAGCCCGGCCGAGATCAGCCAGGCAGTGATCAGAGGAAGGTTATGCCCAGGATCTTCGCTTTTATTGAGCCTGGCGACGTTGATGATGAGGCTCAGCCTGCCGTGATTGCAGGTACTATCTTGGTTACTGGCGTTCCTGTATTTTCTTTATTAGACACGGGGGCTACGCATTCTTTTATTTCCACCGCGTGTGTGTCGAGATTGAGGCTTACGCCTGAGTTAGCAGAATGCGAGTATAGTGTGATGCTACCTTCAGGAGAGCGTATGCAGTCTGGTCGTGTAGTCCAGGGCAACATTATCTCGATTGGGGACCGTACTCTCTATGCTCTCCTTATTGTTATGGGCATCGAGCATTATGATCTTATTTTAGGGATGGATTGGCTATCGCAGCACTTCGCCACCATCGACTGTCGATCCGGGATTGTCACCTTTCGACCTCCGGGTAAAGCTGAGTTTTCTTATCAGGCGATGAGCAGATTGAGTAGCTCGCCTATCTCTTATTCCATGATGGTCAACGAGCAGTTTAAAGGTGCGTGCTCTATTTATTTGGCCTCTGTCTTTGATTGTCAGTTGCTCAGCGGATTGATGCCGAGCGACATTCCTATTGTCAGAGAGTTCTCTGGTATTTTCCTTGATGATCTTCCGAGATTGCCGCCAGACCGGGAGATTGAGTTCACTATTGATGTGTATCCTAACTCCGCACTGAGGTTTAAGAACCCATATCGATTGGCACCAGCCGAGTTGAGAGAGTTGAGGACTCAGCTAGGATGAGCTGTTAGAGAAGGGGTTTATTCGACCCAGTGTTTCACCTTGGGGTGCGCCCGTTCTGTTTGTCAAGAAGAAAGACGGGACCCTCAGGATGTGTATTGATTACAGGGAGCTGAATAAGCTCACAGTGAAGAATAAGTATCCACTGCCTCGTATTGACGACTTATTTGATCAGCTACAGGGTGCCCGAGTATTTTCCAGGATTGATCTACGCTCAGGTTACAATCAGCTGAAGGTCCGGATGGATGATATACCGAAGACGGCATTCCGAACGAGGTATGGGCATTATGAGTTCCTTGTCATGTCTTTTGGACTTACTAATGCCCCTGCAGCGTTTATGGACTTGATGAACCGTGTCTTCAAGGAGTATCTGGACAAGTTCGTGGTGGTTTTCATCGACGACATATTGATCTACTCTAAGACGAAGGAAGAACACGAGGAGCATCTGAGGATTGTTCTGAGGACCCTATGTCAGCATCAGCTGTATCCAAAGTTTTCGAAGTGCGAGTTCTGGCTTGACAGAGTGAGCTTCCTTGGCCATATTATATCACAGGACGGAATTTCTGTGGATCCGAGCAAGATTCAGGTGGTCAGAGATTGGCCACAGCCGAAGAACGTACGAAAGGTGCGTGGATTTCTCGGGTTGGCCGGTTATTATCGGAAGTTTATAGAGGGATTCTCAAAGATCGCACTTCCTCTCTCTCGATTGACTCGGAAGAACGAGAGATTTATTTGGTCGTCTGCTTGTGATGATAGTTTTATGGAGTTAAAGCAGAGATTGACCACCGCTCCAGTACTGGCGCTACCTGTCGAAGGTGTCAGATTCAGTATTTATTGCGATGCATCGGGAGTGGGACTCGATTGTGTATTGATGCAGGAGGGGAGAGTTATTTCTTATGCTTCCCGGCAGCTGAAGCCGTATGAGCAGAATTACCCTACGCACGACCTTGAGTTAGCAGCAGTGGTCTTCGCACTGAAGATATGGAGGCATTATTTATATGGGCAGTAGTGCGAGGTATTTTCTGACCACAAGAGCTTGAAGTACTTATTTACGCAGAAGGAGCTGAATATGCGGCAGAGACGATGGCTTGAGTTTGTCAAAGATTACGATTTTGATATCAAGTACCATCCAGGAAAGGCGAACAAGGTTGCTGATGCCTTGAGTAGAGTGCCTTCTGCGAGTCAGCCTTCACTTGCAGCGATATCAGTTACGCTGCGGTCTGAGATTGAGAGATTTGATGTGGAGATGGTGGCAGAGTTGTCCAGTATGCTCGCCAACATTTCTCTCAGGTCGGCTATTCTTGATCGTATACGTGAGGCTCAACAGAGCGATTCGGAGTGTGAGGAGCTTCGATCGAGCATGACATTGGGAGACTCGTCGGATTTTCATTTATCAGATGACGGTTGTGATGACCCGAATGTGCACATATGGTATGACTGCGGGGCAAACCTCGGGTTGCGGGGCAAACCTCGGGTTGCGGGGCAAACCTCGGGTTGCGGGGCAAACCTCGGGTTGCGGGGCAAACCTCGGGTTGCGGGGCAAACCTCGGGTTGCGGGGCAAACCTCGGGTTGCGGGGCAAACCTCGGGTTGCGGGGCAAACCTCGGGTTGCGGGGCAAACCTCGGGTTGCGGGGCAAACCTCGGGTTGCGGGGCAAACCTCGGGTTGCGGGGCAAACCTCGGGTTGCGGGGCAAACCTCGGGTTGCGGGGCAAACCTCGGGTTGCGGGGCAAACCTCGGGTTGCGGGGCAAACCTCGGGTTGCGGGGCAAACCTCGGGTTGCGGGGCAAACCTCGGGTTGCGGGGCAAACCTCGGGTTGCGGGGCAAACCTCGGGTTGCGGGGCAAACCTCGGGTTGCGGGGCAAACCTCGGGTTGCGGGGCAAACCTCGGGTTGCGGGGCAAACCTCGGGTTGCGGGGCAAACCTCGGGTTGCGGGGCAAACCTCGGGTTGCGGGGCAAACCTCGGGTTGCGGGGCAAACCTCGGGTTGCGGGGCAAACCTCGGGTTGCGGGGCAAACCTCGGGTTGCGGGGCAAACCTCGGGTTGCGGGGCAAACCTCGGGTTGCGGGGCAAACCTCGGGTTGCGGGGCAAACCTCGGGTTGCGGGGCAAACCTCGGGTTGCGGGGCAAACCTCGGGTTGCGGGGCAAACCTCGGGTTGCGGGGCAAACCTCGGGTTGCGGGGCAAACCTCGGGTTGCGGGGCAAACCTCGGGTTGCGGGGCAAACCTCGGGTTGCGGGGCAAACCTCGGGTTGCGGGGCAAACCTCGGGTTGCGGGGCAAACCTCGGGTTGCGGGGCAAACCTCGGGTTGCGGGGCAAACCTCGGGTTGCGGGGCAAACCTCGGGTTGCGGGGCAAACCTCGGGTTGCGGGGCAAACCTCGGGTTGCGGGGCAAACCTCGGGTTGCGGGGCAAACCTCGGGTTGCGGGGCAAACCTCGGGTCGGGGCAAACCTCGGGTTGCGGGGCAAACCTCGGGATCTAAGCCGAGTATAGGCGAATCCCGGACTCGAGTATAGGCGAATCCCAGGTCGTAAAAAGGGGGGTTGTCACAATCCCACATCGCTTGGGGAAGTATGTGGAAATGAAACATATGTAAAGAGACCCTCCCAACATAGCAAGACGCGTTTTGGAGCACGATTGGCAACGGATCCCATAAGAACTCCGAAGTTAAAAGTTCTTCGGCGAGAGCAATTCCAGGTTGGGTGACCTTCTGGGAAGTTCTCGCCAAACAAAGCCGTGAGGGGAGGATATTGGGCTACAGCCCAATCCCTAGAGCGGACAATATCTTGCTGGGAAAATGGGTCGTTACAAATGGTATCAGAGCCTGTACCCAACCGGAAATGTGGCCAACGAGGACGTTGGGCCCCCGAGGGGGGGGTGATTGTGATGACCCGAATGTGCACGTATGGTACGACTGCGGGGCAAACCTCGGGTTGCGGGGCAAACCTCGGGATCTAAGCCGAGTATAGGCGAATCCCGGACTCGAGTATAGGCGAATCCCGGGTCGTAAAAAGAGGGGTTGTCACAATCCCACATCGCTTGGGGAAGTATGTGGAAATGAAACATATGTAAAGAGACCCTCCCAACATAGCAAGACGCGTTTTGGAGCACGATTGGCAACGGATCCCATAAGAACTCCGAAGTTAAAAGTGCTTCGGCGAGAGCAATTCCAGGTTGGGTGACCTTCTGGGAAGTTCTCGCCAAACAAAGCCGTGAGGGGAGGATATTGGGCTACGGCCCAATCCCTAGAGCGGACAATATCTTGCTGGGAAAATGGGTCGTTACAAATGGTATCAGAGCCTGTACCCAACCGAAAATGTGGCCAACGAGGACGTTGGGCCCCCGAGGGGGGGTGATTGTGATGACCCGAATGTGCACGTATGGTACGACTGCGGGGCAAACCTCGGGTTGCGGGGCAAACCTCGGGATCTAAGCCGAGTATAGGCGAATCCCGGACTCGAGTATAGGCGAATCCCGGGTCGTAAAAAGGGGGGTTGTCACAATCCCACATCGCTTGGGGAAGTATGTGGAAATGAAACATATGTAAAGAGACCCTCCCAACATAGCAAGACGCGTTTTGGAGCACGATTGGCAACGGATCCCATAAGAACTCCGAAGTTAAAAGTGCTTCGGCGAGAGCAATTCCAGATTGGGTGACCTTCTGGGAAGTTCTCGCCAAACAAAGCCTTGAGGGGAGGATATTGGGCTACGGCCCAATCCCTAGAGCGGACAATATCTTGCTGGGAAAATGGGTCGTTACAACGGTATTCTGAAGTTCAGGCATAGGTGGTACGTGCCTAGCGACGAGGATCTGAAGAAGGAGATATTGGCCGAGGCACATTCTTCGGCATATTCTGTGCACCCGGGAAGTACCAAGATGTACCGGGATTTGAAACAACACTTCTGGTGGCCGAACATGAAGAGGGAGGTTGCCAAGTATGTTGAGACCTGCCTAGTATGTCAGCAGGTAAAGGCAGAGCACCAGAGACCGGCCGGAACGTTATTGCCACTGCCGATTCTGGAGTGGAAGTGGGAGCAGATCTCCATGGATTTCATTGTGGGGCTCCCGAGGACTACGAGAGGCCATGACGGCATTTGGGTTATTGTGGACCGATTGACAAAGTCGGCCCACTTCTTATCTGTGAGGATGACATCGTCTATGGATCAGCTCGCAGAGCTCTATGTACAGGAGATTGTTAGACTTCACGGTATGCCAGTTTCTATTGTCTCCGACAGAGATCCGAGATTTACCTCGAAGTTCTGGAAGAGTCTGCACAAAGCTATGGGGACTCAGCTTAATTTCAGCACCGCGTTTCATCCTCAGACTGACGGACAGACAGAGAGGACGAATCAAATTCTGGAGGATATGCTCAGAGCGTGTGTGCTGGAGTTTCAGGGATCGTGGAGCAGGTATTTACCACTGATCGAGTTCTCTTATAATAACAGCTTCCAGGCTACTATTGGCATGGCTCCGTATGAGGCGCTGTATGGTCGAAAGTGTAGATCTCCGTTGTATTGGGACGAGGTTGGCGAGGCCAGCATCATTGGTCCTGAGATTCTACAGCAGACGGCAGAGAAGATTGCCATCATTCGACAGCGTATAGAGGTAGCACAGAGCAGGCAGAAGAGTTATGCTGACACCAGACGGAGAGAGCTGGAGTTCGAGGAAGGCGATGAGGTCTATCTGAAAGTTTCTCCGTTCAAAGGCGTAGCGAGATTTGGAAGGAGGGGTAAGTTGAACCCTTGTTACGTGGGGCCCTTTCCTATTCTGAAGAGGATCGGGAAGTTGGCGTATAGGCTGCAGCTTCCGGCTTCTATGGAGGGTATCCACGACGTATTTCATGTATCTATGCTTCGGAAGTGCTTGCGCGATCCGTCGCATATCTTGGAGGCTACAGAGATCGAGGTACAGCCTACCTTGAGCTATGAGGTGAGGCCGGTACGTATTTTGGAGACTTCCATCAAGATTTTGCGCAACAAAGAAATTCTGCTAGTTAAAGTTCTATGGCGGAATCACGAGGTGGAAGAAGCGACGTGGGAACGACAACAGGATATGATGACTAAATATCCTGATTTATTTGTATGATTTAATTTTGTGGACAAAATTCTGAATAAGGAGGGTAGAATGTAATACCCGGTTGTACGGACTTGTATATTAGATTATTATTATATTATTGGATGACATTTTTGTAAATATGTCAAATCAGGTTCGTTTTACAAAAAGAAAGCGTCATTACGATCCTAACGATTAATAGAAATTTTAGAAAAATTTTGGAAATTTTTGGAGATTAAACGCTATATTCCGAGTTAATGCATTTCTCGTAATGTAAAAGACGTCCTCGTAAAAATAGCAAACGAGGTCCAAATTGCGAACGGATAGTTCTGTTGAATCCCGAATATTAAGTTGGACTTATTGGTGAAATAAAGAGATTTGAGGAAACCGAATAGCTAGACGATTTACGAACCGAACGACGAAACAAATAAAAATAAGTGTTAAGGGCATTTTAGTAATTTTCAAATCAATATTATAAAAACTAACCTAAATCTATTTCTATTTCATTTTCTCTTCTTCTTCTCTGGATCACGATCGCAAGTGAGCAAACCCTCTCGGCCTTCTCCTCTGCCGATAGCGATTCTTCTCCAATCCGACCTCCGTTCGTTTCGTTTTCTTCACGTTTCTTCCTCCAATCGACGTTCTAGGTATGTCTCAACAATTTTAGAACGTTAAATCTTTAGTTTTGTAGCGTTTTAGGTAATTAGGGTTTCGATTTATTTTCGTTAAAAACGCGAATTAGGGTTCGTAATTAATAGGTTAGCCGTGATTAAGTGTATATTAAACGTATTGGACGTTATTGGACGAAGTTGGATCAATTCGTGAAAAAGTTTAAAATCCGAGAATTTTAGGATTTTCAGAAAAGTTCGTAATTCGAGAATTGAGGTGCCGAGCGCGAATTGCTCGAGTTATAGCTCAATGAATTGGATTAGAGCTGTAGGAAATTTCCTTAGTTAAGGTTTTGTAATTTGGACGATCGATAGCTTAAACTCGTTTTAACGTCAATCCTTGTAAATTGCTTAGGTGAAACAGCGCTCGTGGACGGAGCTTGAGCTGCTTTGGACACGAGGTAAGTTCTCGTGATTCTTCTCTGGCCGATTGGCCTACACCGTACGTCGAATGTCGTCTCGAGGAGTTTTGGAGATGCCTTTAGTTAGTTTTGCTCGGTTTGGGTAGCTAGGTCTTAGGAGTTTATAGTTTAGGTTTTTACAGTCTTGATGGTCCATGTTATTACTTGTTTACTTTATGATAGAGAACTGTCCACGCATCACTTGTTTTAAAGAAAAGCATGAAAATGAATTTCCGCACAGAGATTTAAAGAGAACGTAAAGCATAGCATTGGCCTTCGGGCATACAGGCCTTCGGGCATACAGTTTACAGGTCACGCGAGGTGGGGCTCAGGCACGGCTGTACGTGTTGTAAGCGTGTACCCCCCTCTTCTAGCTGGAAAGAGTAGTCCGCCCGCTGGATGAGCTCTCTCCGATTAGAAGGTATAGGATCTCGGTGACACCTATAGTGCATTGCATAGTAAGATAAAAGAAATAAAGCATGGTTTAATGAACTCATAGCACAGCATGCATCGCATTTACGTAGAGCTTACTGGGATTTTATCTCATAGTGTATATTGTATGGTGTAGGTGACATAGACTTCGAGGTACCAGGTGAGGACGATGTCCCTCCACCTGAGGCATGA
Organism: Begonia masoniana; assembly: GCA_022432975.1. NCBI lineage: Eukaryota > Viridiplantae > Streptophyta > Magnoliopsida > Cucurbitales > Begoniaceae > Begonia > Begonia masoniana. The sequence continues at coordinate 34,883,088 of CM039505.1, read as the reverse complement.
TTCAGTTGACAGAGGATGGCTGCGGTGGTGTGCTGGCGCAGTCGAGGCTTACCTGACCCGTGGGGATAGTATGTACAGATTTTGAGAGTTTTGGATAGTTTGGGCTGGCTGACGTATAGACATATTAGGGTGTTTGGGTCTGTTAGTGGATAGGTTTACTTTTGAGGTTTTAAACGTTTTAAAACCTGTTTATAAACAGATTTGATAAAGTTTTATTTGAATTGTAAATGGTTTGAAAACAGGAGGATTTGTTTAGTTTTAAACGTACCCATGCAGTTGGATTTCGCAAAGTCCGCTGTAAGTTGGTTGAGTGTAGGGTATATTTTGGGTCGAGTTCATTGTGGTTATTGACGAGCAATTGGCATGAAACAGGTGAAGTTGCTCTCTGGAAATGAAATTGATAAGTATAGGAAGTAGAAAGTATAGAGAGAAAGAGGCAGTGGAGCGAAGGCCAGTGATCGGGCGCGAAGGCCGCGATCGTTGCCAGCGATCGGGCGCCGCGCGCGCGATCGCTGCCTTCGAACGGGCGCCGCGCGCGCGATCGCTGCCTGCGTTCAGGCGCCGCGCGCGCGATCGCTGCCTGCGATCGAGCGCCGCGCACACTTTTCCCCTCTTTCCGATTTTACCCTCCCATTTTAATTACAGTTCATTTTAATTATTTTATAGTTTTTAATTGTTTTTATATAATTAGTTTTATGGTTCTTTTAAAAGGTTTAAAAGTTAGATTTCAATTCCGATTTCGATTCTGGTTTCGATTTCGGTTTAGGTTCCGCTTAGAGTTTAGTTAAAGATATTTGGAAAAAAAAAATAGTACGAGAAATATGATTATATATTTAGGGTCGTTACATATTCTTCGTTCATGTTGTTTGGATTAAGGGAGGATTTGTGCCGGTAAAGGGGGTTTGACAGTGAGAGTGCACATAGTTCCCTTGCGGGTCGTATCATGGTCCTTCTTTTGGACAGTGACATACGCCAAACCGCCCCCAACCCTCACTTAATTCACGTTGCATAAGTTTTATATCCTTATCTTGTTCGTGAGGAAACATACTCTTAAAACATTTTCATATGCATAAAACATTCTTGATGCATGAACATGAAAATTCTTAAATCGTCAAGCTACAGGATAGAGCACTATCCAACATGAAACCTTACCATTGAGCTAATTATTAGCATAAACATTAGACAGTAACATAAAGGAGACTTCTAAACATTGTATGAATTTCTACCTAGCATCCTTTGATGTAGGGTCCTAATGACCGAGAAACCTATACATTCACTTACCTGTTTTCCTTAGCAACTTGAGCTCCTTTTCATCAGACTTCTTCACCTAAAACATTTACATTGCAGTAGTTAAAACAAAATCCTAATAGTCCTAATCACTAGCCACACTAGAGTCTAATAGCTTAAATCATTCCCGAATCCCTTAGTCTAGTTTCTCTGTGCACAATCTGAAATCTAAAAACCATAACAGCTAGATTCAACTACGATTAATCAGGAATGATTATTTTAAGTGCCCAGAATCGATTCGGAAAGACATTACTAATCTCGGGTTTTCAAAATGTCCTTATTGTTACTCGGCCATTGAAGAATCCAAAACTTCAACACATAGCTGAAAACAGAGCTTAACAACTAACAGATAGCTACATTGCTAAACTCGTACCTCGAGCACAAAGTAGCCGAGAGGTAAGCAAGAAAACCGATCGTCGAAGGAGGGATTTCTAGCTGACTGAGAACGAGAGCTCGGAAGAGAAGAAATCGTCGAGAGTAAAAGATGTCGGCTACAGTGGTTTAAAATGAAGTTTGAACCCTTTCCATTTTCTTTAAATACCGGTCTCAAACCTCCATTATTACAACTTTGCCACACAACCTAGTTTAAATCCACATGTAATTAATTAAGCTTGGTATAAAATTCTAAATCGTGAAGATTGAATAATCATGAATTTTACAGTTTTCTACAGGGCTTTAGCATAAGGACCAGAATTTCATAAAACTTTACAATATAAACTACATTTTAAAGACTTGAACCTCAGAACAGAATTATGTCTAACTGCAACAACCACCCTGTGAGCTCGATCCACCATTTACATCATATCATCATTTTGAGGAACAAGGTCCTCGGTTTCAGGTTCAGTACCTACATCAGAGAGTTCACCTATGAGTCTAAAACTCAGTAAGGACACAATCAGAATGCAGTGATGCAAAATGCTATGTATGCAGTTTTTCAGAAATACGGTGACAGTACAGAGCATTAAGTTACAGTGGCAGTAGAATTAAGTGGAGCTTATAGGGGAACTGGCAAACAGTGGGGGAGGGGGAGGGTGCACTATCAGGCACATTCAGGGATACAGTACAGTAAACGGTAAACAGTAAACAGTTCTGGGGCCAGTCCCCGTCTCGCACTTAACCTGATACATTTCAGTCGGATTTTATCTTATTTATTTCAAACAGTGTACAGAAATTGGTTTTGCATGGGTTTTCAGTAAAACGTGTATGCATGACATTCTCAGTGCCTGAACCTATAACAGCAGTCATCAGAAATAACAGGGCATATTGTGAGGCAGAACACAGACGACTCAGAACACAAACTGGACAGAAGCTATAACATTTCTACCCAAAACTACCCGTCAGAACAGGAAACCTAGTACCTCCGTGATGTAGGGCCTTAAGGGCCAACCTACGATTATGAACTTACCTGTTTTCCTCGATGCAGTCAGCTGGGAAGTCTCAGAAATGCTCGAACCTGTTTGCTGCAATGTAGTGAAATTAAACAAGCTGCAAATGCTAACAAATAACTTGTAGAATATGCAGCAAGCTCATTTTAACTCTTTAGGAAAACACACTAACGTATTTTCATCCAAAACGGTGAGTTTTCACAGAAATAATAACCCTAAACCCAGTGAAAACTCGCATTAAACTTGTCCAAAATCCATAACTTCCGTAGATGATTACCTTGGTTGAAGGAAAGAGAAGAAAAACGAGGAAACAAAGTGTTGGTGCTTTGTCAAAATCGCCAGGAAGAGAGAACAAGGAGCAGTGGGAAGAAACAGATGAGAAGTGAGGGTTTCACGTAGGAGGAAGAACTTAACTCCTTCATCAAGTCGCCAGATGTCATTCAACCATTGGCTCACTTCCACCTACCTTAATTTCTCTCCAATTTACCCTTCCATGCATTTTAAACTTAATGTTTAGTTTAGTTAGCCTTCAGTTCGGTTCTCTCCCCATTAAATGTTCCAAAGTTTACAATAAAATAGTTATTGTAATAATGACAATGTAAATCCATACAATAATTCAACAGATTATTACATGGCAGAAAATGCCGAGTGTTACATTCCACCCACCTTAACAGAAATTTTGTCCCCAAAATTTGCCTAAGCGAATAGCTTCGGATACTGGGCCCTGACATCCGCTTGTCTTTCCCATGTGGCTTATTCCACATTGTGGTTGCGCCATAACACTTTTACCAATGGCACCACACGGTTACGTAACACTTTGAGTGACATATCCAATATCTGTATAGGCCTTTCTTCATATGTCAGCGTTGGCATGATATCGAAGTCCACCTGTTTCACGATCTGAGTTGGATCTCGTACACATTTTCTCAGCATCGAAACATGGAAGACATTGTGGACCCCATCCATCGATGTTGGCAACTGTAGCTTATAAGCCATGTTTCCCACACGCTTCAGGATGGGAAAAGGGCCAATGAACCGTGGGCTGATGTCACGACCCTAATACTGTACCCTTATTTACCCTTAAATTACCGTACAAATTTTTCATTTTAAACTTAAAACCTAACTTTAAGCGGAAATTAAGTTAGAATTGAATCTATATTTTAAACCATTTAAAATAACTTAAAACAAATTAATAAAACTTTAAAACATTTGATAAGGTAATTAATATTAAATCAGAAAAAGGAACATACACCTCACATTATCATTTAACTTCGAACCCTCGATATCCATACGCCTTCCGAAATACCACTCCAAAACCGTCTCGAAACGCAACTATAATAAAGTACATTTTTATGAAAATAAACTGCGTGATTCCGTTTGAAAGTTTAACATATCCTTATGAAACAAGTTACCCAAACAGTTCCAGTATATCATTTAAAAACGTTAAAATGTAAACCTATCAACTACCAGAACCAAGCATCCTAATATGTCTATACAATCATCAACTCCAAAACATTCCAAAAACCCTCAAAATCTATACATACTCCCCACGGGTCAGATAAGCCTCGACTGCGCCAGCACACCACCGCAGCCATCCTCCGTCAACTGGGCTATGCCTCAGGTGGAGGGACATCGTCCTCACCTGGTATCTCGATATCTAGATCACCTACACCGTACATAACACACTATGAGATAAAATCCCAGTAAGCTCTACGTAAATGCAATGCATGCTGTGCTATGGGTTCATTAAATCATGCTTTATCTTTCTTTACTATGCAATGCAGTATGCCCGAAGGCCAGTATGCCCAAGGAGTATGAAATGCTCTGTATGCCCGAAGGCCTGTATGCCCGAAGGCCTGTAAATGCAATGCTCTGTATGCCCGAAGGCCTGTATATGAAATGCTCTGTATGCCCGAAGGCCTGTAAATGCAATGCTCTGTATGCCCGAAGGCCTGTATATGAAATGCTCTGTATGCCCGAAGGCCTGTATGCCCGAAGGCCTGTAAATGCAATGCTCTGTATGCCCGAAGGCCTGTATATGAATATGCTCTGTATGCCCGAAGGCCTGTAAATGCAATGCTCTGTATGCCCGAAGGCCTGTATATGAAATGCTCTGTATGCCCGAAGGCCTGTATGCCCGAAGGCCTGTAAATGCAATGCTCTGTATGCCGAAGGCCTGTAAATGCAATGCTCTGTATGCCGAAGGCCTGTATGCCCGAAGGCCTGTAAATGCAATGCTCTGTATGCCGAAGGCCTGTATGCCCGAAGGCCTGTATGCCCGAAGGCCTGTATGCCCGAAGGCCTGTATGCCCGAAGGCCTGTATGCCCGAAGGCCTGTATGCCCGAAGGCCTGTATGCCCGAAGGCCTGTATGCCCGAAGGCCTGTATGCCCGAAGGCCTGTATGCCCGAAGGCCTGTATGCCCGAAGGCCTGTATATGAAATGCTCTGTATGCCGAAGGCCTGTATGCCCGAAGGCCTGTATGCCCGAAGGCCTGTAAATGCAATGCTCTGTATGCCGAAGGCCTGTATATGAAATGCTCTGTATGCCGAAGGCCTGTATATGAAATGCTCTGTATGCCCGAAGGCCTGTATATGAAATGCTCTGTATGCCGAAGGCCTGTAAATGCAATGCTCTGTATGCCCGAAGGCCTGTAAATGCAATGCTCTGTATGCCCGAAGGCCTGTATGCCCGAAGGCCTGTAAATGCAATGCTCTGTATGCCGAAGGCCTGTAATGCAATGCTCTGTATGCCGAAGGCCTGTATGCCCGAAGGCCTGTATGCCCGAAGGCCTGTAAATGCAATGCTCTGTATGCCCGAAGGCCTGTATATGAAATGCTCTGTATGCCGAAGGCCTGTAAATGCAATGCTCTGTATGCCGAAGGCCTGTATATGAAATGCTCTGTATGCCGAAGGCCTGTAAATGCAATGCTCTGTATGCCGAAGGCCTGTATGCCCGAAGGCCTGTATATGAAATGCTCTGTATGCCGAAGGCCTGTATGCCCGAAGGCCTGTATGCCCGAAGGCCTGTATATGAAATGCTCTGTATGCCGAAGGCCTGTATGCCCGAAGGCCTGTATATGAAATGCTCTGTATGCCGAAGGCCTGTATATGAAATGCTCTGTATGCCGAAGGCCTGTATATGAAATGCTCTGTATGCCGAAGGCCTGTAAATGCAATGCTCTGTATGCCGAAGGCCTGTATATGAAATGCTCTGTATGCCGAAGGCCTGTAAATGCAATGCTCTGTATGCCGAAGGCCTGTATATGAAATGCTCTGTATGCCGAAGGCCTGTAATGCAATGCTCTGTATGCCGAAGGCCTGTATATGAAATGCTCTGTATGCCCGAAGGCCTGTAAATGCAATGCTCTGTATGCCGAAGGCCTGTATATGAAATGCTCTGTATGCCGAAGGCCTGTATGCCCGAAGGCCTGTATATGAAATGCTCTGTATGCCGAAGGCCTGTATGCCCGAAGGCCTGTATGCCCGAAGGCCTGTATGCCCGAAGGCCTGTATGCCCGAAGGCCTGTATGCCCGAAGGCCTGTATGCCCGAAGGCCTGTAAATGCAATGCTCTGTATGCCGAAGGCCTGTATGCCCGAAGGCCTGTATGCCCGAAGGCCTGTATGCCCGAAGGCCTGTAAATGCAATGCTCTGTATGCCGAAGGCCTGTATGCCCGAAGGCCTGTATGCCCGAAGGCCTGTAAATGCAATGCTCTGTATGCCCGAAGGCCTGTATGCCCGAAGGCCTGTAAATGCAATGCTCTGTATGCCCGAAGGCCTGTATATGAAATGCTCTGTATGCCCGAAGGCCTGTAAATGCAATGCTCTGTATGCCCGAAGGCCAGTATGCCCGAAGGCTCATGCTATGCTTTACGTTATCTTTAAACCTCTGTGCGGAAATTCGTTTTCATGCTTTTCTTTAAAATAAGTGATGCGTGAACAGTTCTCTATCATAAAGTAAACAAACAATAACGTGGACCATCAAAACTGTAAAAGCATAAACTATAAACTCCTAAAACCTAGCTACCCAAACCGAGCAAAACTAACTAAAGGCATCTCCAAAACTCCTCGAGACGACGTTCGAAGCACGGTGTAGGCCAATCGGCCAGAAAAGAATCACGAGAACTTACCTGTCTTCTGTAGCTCTTGCTCCGTCCACGAGCGTTGTTCACCTACGCAATTTTTATCAATTTGTCGTTAAAACGAGCCTTAAACAATAAATGTCCAAATTTAACAAAAACCTTAATTAAGGAATTTTCCTAAAAATCTTCAACTAACTAATCGAAGTATTTAAACAACGATTAACGCTCGATAGTTTAAAAATTACAATTAACAGGTTTTCCTAAAAACCCGAAAATTCTCAATTTTAACATTATCGCATTCACTCTAACTCCGTCCAATATCGTTCAATACGTCCTTTATATCATTATTCCTATAAACCTATTCCTTCGACCTTAATTTGGGTTCGGTAAAACCGACCCGAAACTCGAACGCGCGTAATACTTCCGCATCGTTTATCGGAATCGAAACGATTCCAGCGGCCACCGTGCTCCTCTAATAACCTATTTTAATCTGCCAAAAGTAATTTAAAACATCGACCGTAGATAGGTCAATTGCGCAAAAACCCGAACTGCCCAATCCAGGAAATTCTCCCATTTTGATTTTTCATCAATTCACGTCAATTTCTTCACCATCAACCACAATTAGCCCAATTAGCCTAACTAATCGAAATCCCGAGGCACACACACCGAAAACCGAAACCCCCAATTTGGAGTTCACTGTTTTCGCTCAAATTGAGCACACTAATGCTCGGCAAACCATAGCCGGCGTTATGCTCGTGCCATTTGACGCTAGAACGGCCAAAGTGGCCGGAAAACCAGAGCTCAATCGAGCTCTTCTCCTCACGGCCAAAACCGGCAAGAAACAGGGCGAAAAAAACCGAACATACCGTGATAATAATAATAATAATAATAATAATAATAATAATAATAATAATAATAATAATAATAATAATAATAATAATAATAATAATAATAATAATAATAATAATAATAATAATAATAATAATAATAATAATAATAATAATAATAATAATAATAATAATAATAATAATAATAATAATAATAATAATAATAATAATAATAATAATAATAATAATAATAATAATAATAATAATAATAATAATAATAATAATAATAATAATAATAATAATAATAATAATAATAATAATAATAATAATAATAATAATAATAATAATAATAATAATAATAATAATAATAATAATAATAATAATAATAATAATAATAATAATAATAATAATAATAATAATAATAATAATAATAATAATAATAATAATAATAATAATAATAATAATAATAATAATAATAATAATAATAATAATAATAATAATAATAATAATAATAATAATAATAATAATAATAATAATAATAATAATAATAATAATAATAATAATAATAATAATAATAATAATAATAATAATAATAATAATAATAATAATAATAATAATAATAATAATAATAATAATAATAATAATAATAATAATAATAATAATAATAATAATAATAATAATAATAATAATAATAATAATAATAATAATAATAATAATAATAATAATAATAATAATAATAATAATAATAATAATAATAATAATAATAATAATAATAATAATAATAATAATAATAATAATAATAATAATAATAATAATAATAATAATAATAATAATAATAATAATAATAATAATAATAATAATAATAATAATAATAATAATAATAATAATAATAATAATAATAATAATAATAATAATAATAATAATAATAATAATAATAATAATAATAATAATAATAATAATAATAATAATAATAATAATAATAATAATAATAATAATAATAATAATAATAATAATAATAATAATAATAATAATAATAATAATAATAATAATAATAATAATAATAATAATAATAATAATAATAATAATAATAATAATAATAATAATAATAATAATAATAATAATAATAATAATAATAATAATAATAATAATAATAATAATAATAATAATAATAATAATAATAATAATAATAATAATAATAATAATAATAATAATAATAATAATAATAATAATAATAATAATAATAATAATAATAATAATAATAATAATAATAATAATAATAATAATAATAATAATAATAATAATAATAATAATAATAATAATAATAATAATAATAATAATAATAATAATAATAATAATAATAATAATAATAATAATAATAATAATAATAATAATAATAATAATAATAATAATAATAATAATAATAATAATAATAATAATAATAATAATAATAATAATAATAATAATAATAATAATAATAATAATAATAATAATAATAATAATAATAATAATAATAATAATAATAATAATAATAATAATAATAATAATCCGGAGGAAATTCCACAAATTCCTTAAAATTCCAATTAATCGTTAGGATCGTATTAACGCTTTCCGTTGCGAAACTGACTTGATTTGACATATTTACCAAAAATGCCACATATAATATAAAATAAGAATATAATATAATATATCCAAAATCCGTACGAGCCGGATATTACAGCTGAGCTTTCCTTTCTTACCGAATCTCATTACGCCCTTAAAAGGCGACACCTTCAGGAATACCTCATCGCCCACAGCGAATTTTAAGTCTCTTCTTCTATTGTCCGCATAACTCTTCTGTCGACTCTGAGCAATTTTTATTCGTTGTTTGATAGCAGCTATCACCTCGGACATCTGCTGTAATATCTCAGGGCCGGTAAGCTTGGTTTCTCAAACCTCATCCCAACACAATGGGGATCTACACTTTCTGCCGTAGAGAGCTTCATACGGAGCCATACCGATTGTAGCCTGATAGCTATTGTTGTAAGCGAACTCCACAAGCGGTAGGTATCTACTCCAAGGAGCATGAAATTCCAGTACACACGACCTTAGCATATCTTCCAGTATCTGGATTGTTCTTTCAGACTGCCCGTCCGTCTATGGATGAAACTCCGTGCTGAAATCCAACCTGGTGCCCAGAGAGTTTTGCAAACTTTTCCAAAACCTGGAAGTGAATCTAGGATCCCGGTCCGAAACAATCGACACCGGAATACCATGTAGCTTAACAATCTCACTGATGTACAGTTCTGCGTACTAATCCATGGAGACGTTGTCTTCACAGGTAGAAAATGGGCCGACTTCGTTAATCTGTCCACTATGACCCATATGCTATTGTGGCCTTTAGCTGTTCTTGGAAGGCCAACAACAAAGTCCATTGTGATGTTCTCCCACTTCCATTCGGGAATCGGAAGGGGCTGAAATGTTCTACTTGGTCGTTGATGTTCAGCTTTGACTTGTTGACATATCATACAAGACTCCACATACTTGGCCATTTCATTCTTCATATTCGGCCACCAGAAGTGAAGTTTCAAGTCCTGATACATCTTCGTGCTACCGGGATGTACAGAGAAAGAAGATGAGTGGGCTTCCGACAAGATGTGCTTCCGTAACTCTTCATCCTTCGGAACATACCATCTATCTCTGAACTTCAGGATACCATCTCCCGAATAGCTGAACTCGGAAGAGGCCATTGGTACTTTGCTCACCATATCAGCCATCTCCTTTGCATTGGTCTTCTGGGCTTCCTTAATTTGGTCCAGGACGGCGGGCCGTAGTGATAAGTCTGCTAGTATGGCCGATAGCCCAGAAACTATCTCCATATCGAACTTCTGTATCTCCGTCCTCAAAGGCATAGATACGGCCGACATTACTGGTTGCATAGTAGCTGGCATCCTGCTTAGCGCATCGGCCACCACATTAGCTTTACCCGGGTGGTATTTAATCTCAACATCGTAGTCTTTTACAAATTCTAACCACCGCCTCTGTCTCATATTCAACTCCTTCTGAGTAAAGAGGTACTTCAAACTCTTGTGGTCAGAAAACACCTCACATGACTGTCCATATAGGTGGTGTCTCCATACCTTCAGCGCAAATACAACTGCCGCTAACTCAAGGTCATGAGTAGGGTAGTTTTCTTCATGGCTCTTCAATTGTCTGGACGCGTATGCCACCACTTTTCCTTCTTGCATCGATACACATCCCAAGCCAATCTTTGACGCGTCGCAATATACCGTGAATTTGCCATCATTAACTGGCAACACCAACAGAGGAGCAGTAGTCAATTTCTGCTTAAGTGTCTGAAAGCTTAGCTCACAAGCTTCAGACCACCTGAACTTGATTTCCTTCCTCGTTAAGCTAGTCATAGGCTTAGCTATCACAGAAAATCCCTTGATGAATTTCCTGTAATAACCAGCTAGCCCAATAAAGCTCCGTACCTCACTGGCATTCCTTGGTTTTGGCCAATCTTTCACGGCCTGAATCTTGGCCGGATCTATCGAAACTCCCTCTGCAGACACCACGTGGCCTAGGAAATTAATCTTGTTCAACCAGAATTCACACTTTGATAGCTTAGCAAACAATTGATGCCGTTTTAGAGTTGACTGCACAATAGCCAAGTGTTCTTTATGCTCCTCTTCAGTCTGAGAATAAACAAGGATGTCGTCGATGAAGACGATTACGAATTTGTCCAAGAACTCCTGGAATACCCTATTCAAAGTCCATAAATGCCGCGGGGGCATTAGTCAACCCGAACGACATTACCAAGAACTCGTAGTGCCCGTACCGGGTCCTGAAGGTGGTCTTTGGAATATCATCAGCTCTGACCTTCAACTGGTAATAACCGGAGCGCAAGTCAATCTTAGAAAATACCCGAGCCCCTTGTAGCTGATCAAACAAATCGTCGATTCTTGGCAACGGGTACTTATTTCTGATAGTCAACTTGTTCAGCTCACGGTAGTCAACACACACCTGTAGGGACCCATCCTTCTTCTTAACAAACAAGACGGGAGCACCCCACGGAGAGAAACTAGGGCGCACAAAACCCTTGTCCACTAACTCTTTCAGCTGAGCCTTCAATTCCTTCAGTTCAATTGGTGCCATACGGTACGGATTCTTCGATACTGGTTCTGCACCAGGATATACATCAATTTCAAACTTGATTTCACGATCAGGTGGCAATCCCGGTAAGTCATCTAAGAAAACCTCTGAGAAGTCCCGGACTACCGGAATGTTTTGAAGTTCCACCTCATTTTGCCTTTGAACATCCACAACGTGGGCAAGAAATCCGATGCATCCTGACTTCATCAGCCGTTGAGCTTTCAAGGTAGATATAACAGGTATACCACGTTTCTGTGGTTTCGCCTGGTAGGAGAACTCTACTCCATTCGGGCGTTTAAACGACACTAGCCCGGACCTACAGTTGATAGTGGCATAATGTCTAAACAGCCAGTCCATCCCCAGAATAACATGGTAACCTTTCATCCCGATGACTATAAGATTGGCATATAATTTCTGGTCTCCTACTGACACTATATCACCCCTTACAACCTGCTCGGAGTGCATAAACTCTCCGGACGGTAGCATAATGCTATAGGGCTGATCTGACGACGTACTACAAAACCTCTGTTTAACTATGAAGTCCATGGCCACAAACGAATGTGTGGCCCCCGTGTCCCACAAGGTATAGGCAGGTGCATCACATACTAAAATTGTACCTGTGATTGCTGTGTGCAGATCAGCATCATCAACATCCTCCATCATTGCAAAAACTCTTGGCACAGCTTGACCTGTTCTGGTGTCGGGCATTGGGCAATCCCGAACTTGATGGCCTCCCTTGCCACATCGAAAACAAGCACCAGTGATAAACCTGCACTCGCCCTGGTGGCTTTTCTGGCACCGTGGACATATGGTGAGTTGAGGAGCTCCCATCGGTCTCTTTCCTTTGTCTGGGTAAGCGATGGTCTCATTGGGCCTCTTAATGCCCCTGTTCTATTGCTGTTGAGGTTGCAGGTTTTGACCCCTTGGTTGTTGCTACTGTTGTTGTTGAGGAACATTTCTAATAATCCCTCTCGGTGAATCTCTTTGTCTCTGGGACTTTATCTCTAAGGCCTCCAACTGATAAGCCTTGGCCACCACCTTCACATACGGTGCCTCGTCTAATCCTCCAATCGTGATCCCTCGCAGAAGGTCCATCTTTAACCCTTGAATGAATTGGTGCACCTTGTTCTCATCGGTTGCCACCATATGTGTTGCATATCGGGACAGTGACTCGAATTTCTGAACATACTCAGCCACTGACCCATATTGTCGCAGCCAAGAGAATTCAAGCAACTTTTCCTTCCTCACTCCCCGGTCAAAGTACTTCTCGTAGAAGATCTTCGTGAATCCTTCCCAGCTTAATGCCAATGTAGTTGACTGCACTGTGTCCCACCAAAATCCCGCACTTTCGGTGAGATAGAACGTGGCGCAAATAACTTTCTTGTTGTCTTCTACTTCTGCATATCCAAACATTTTCTCCATTGTTCGAATCCAGGTTTCAGCACGGGTCGGGTCTGTAGACAGTCCATCAAATGAAGGCGGCTGGAGTCGCCGGAATCTGTCTCCACTGTTGTCTCGCGGCGCATTATCACGATTGTTATTCCCATGGTTATTGTTTCTATCATCTTCTCTGGCCATCATGCGTTCAACCATGCGTGACTGTGCACCCACCAGTTCTGTCAGTCGGTCAATGGCTCGAGAGCTTTCACTTGACTCTTCTTGATGTCCTCTCACCATTTCTAATAAACCCTATAAACAGAATAACCTAACTTAATAAACAGAACTTTTACAGGAAATTTTTTTTTAAACACTTACAGTTGGTGGAGCGATCTCACGTGGCGGGTTGCGCAGTCAGACATTTCACAGAATCGGTTTTAAAACTTTGTCTCTCTGATACCACAACTGTGACAGCCCAGATCCAAACCCGATCGGAGTCCGAGATCGGAGCCATCACTCCGGGACCGTGGACGGAAAACGGTGACTATTTTTTTTTAAACAGATCGGTCAAAACAGTGGACATTATACTTTTAAAATATTTACAGAGAAACAGAATCGAATGACAGTAAACATGTACCGTCATCGCAAACCCTATAAACGCAACTTTACAGAGAGGGAGAAACTGCAGTGAGTAACAGAAAACATTTACAGGGAGAGAGAGAGTTCTCGGGAGTAGAAATTTAAAACAGGTTTCAATAATGGATAACAGAACAGAAATTAGCATAAGGCTGGCGGAGGAGGAAACAGGAAACATTGGCGGAAGACTGAGGCGAATAACCGACGGAAGACTTAGGTTAAAGGAGCAGCGGAAGACTTTGAATGACGTCAGCCGGAAGATGTAAATGCAAAGACAGAAGCGGAGATGACGTCAGGCGGAAGATTAGAGCTATAGGTGGATTCAGATACGACAAAAGAAGAACAGTATTCAGCGGAAGAGGCTGAGTAAAACTGGGCAGAAGAGGTGGTGACGTCAGCCGGAAGATGGGTGACGTCAAGCGGAAGAAACAGACAGTAACTGAGATCGGATGAGGAGATGACCTCAGCCGGAAGATGGATGACGTCAACCGGAAGATATAAGCATTATACTGGCGGAAAAACTGGGATGACGTCAGCCGGAAGACATATTTACACTGGGCGGATGACTTGGGTGACGTCAGCCAGAAGACGGAGTTTTAAACTGGGCGGAAGACTTATGCTGACATCAGTCAGAAGACATAAATACACTGGGCAGATGACTTTGATGACGTCAGCCGGAAGACATAGTTTTTAAAGGCAAAATTTACAACTTTTACAGGGAGACATACGGGCAGGGAGTATCAAGCAGAAGACATAAGGGTTTCAGACCTTCAAACCCGATTCTAAACACAGTTTTAAAACATGCATGGGAACATGACAGAAGTCAAAAAACCTAACAGAAGATCAAGAAAACAACTGCATGGATTATTCCAAAACCAGAGACAATCCATGCACAGATTATCAGAGAATATCCCAAAAAATTTCCAGAATACTCGAGAATACAAACTTAACTGTCAAATATAGCGGTTTTAAACATTGAAACAGAATTTATACATTGTTTCAAAATTTCAAAGACAGTACAAAACTTAACATAGATTTACAGAAACTTCCAAAACAGAAGTTTTCTATAGGGCTTTAGCACAAGGACCAGAATTTCATAAAACTTTACAATATAAAGTACATTTTAAAGACTTGAACCTCAGAACAGAATTATGTCATACTGCAACAACCACCCTGTGAGCTCGATCCACCATTTACATCAGATCATCATTTTGAGGAACAAGGTCCTCGGTTTCAGGTTCAGTACCTACATCAGAGAGTTCACCTATGAGTCTAAAACTCAGTAAGGACACAATCAGAATGCAGTGATGCAAAATGCTATGTATGCAGTTTTTCAGAAATACAGTGACAGTACAGAGCATTAAGTTACAGTGGCAGTAGAATTAAGTGGAGCTTATAGGGGAACTGGCAAACAGTGGAGGAGGGGGAGGGTGCACTATCAGGCACATTCAGGGATACAGTACAGTAAACGGTAAACAGTAAACAGTTCTGGGGCCAGTCCCCGTCTCGCACTTAACCTGATACATTTCAGTCGGATTTTATCTTATTTGTTTCAAACAGTGTACAGAAATCGGTTTTGCATGGGTTTTCAGTAAAACGTGTATGCATGACATTCTCAGTGCCTGAACCTATAACAGCAGTCATCAGAAATAACAGGGCATATTGTGAGGCAGAACACAGACGACTCAGAACACAAACTGGACAGAAGCTATAACATTTCTACCCAAAACTACCCGTCAGAACAGGAAACCTAGTACCTCCGTGATGTAGGGCCTTAAGAGCCAACCTACGGTTATGAACTTACCTGTTTTCCTCGATGCAGTCAGCTGGGAAGTCTCAGAAATGCTCGAACCTGTTTGCTGCAATGTAGTGAAATTAAACAAGCTGCAAATGCTAACAAATAACTTGTAGAATATGCAGCAAGCTCATTTCAACTCTTTAGGAAAACACACTAACGTATTTTCATCCAAAACGGTGAGTTTTCACATAAATAATAACCCTAAACCCAGTGAAAACTCGCATTAAACTTGTCCAAAATCCATAACTTCCGTAGATGATTACCTTGGTTGAAGGAAAGAGAAGAAAAACGAGGAAACAAAGTGTTGGTGCTTTGTCAAAATCGCCAGGAAGAGAGAACAAGGAGCAGTGGGAAGAAACAGATGAGAAGTGAGGGTTTCACGTAGGAGGAAGAACTTAACTTCTTCATCAAGTCGCCAAATGTCATTCAACCATTGGCTCACTTCCACCTACCTTAATTTCTCTCCAATTTACCCTTCCATGCATTTTAAACTTAATGTTTAGTTTAGTTAGCCTTCAGTTCGATTCTCTTCCCATTAAATGTTCCAAAGTTTACAATAAAATAGTTATTGTAATAATGGCAATCTAAATCCATACAATAATTCAACAGATTATTACATGGCAGAAAATGCCGGGTGTTACACCATGTGTCAACTATCCATTGGCTATCTCCCACCAACCATAATTTCTTAAACTTAGCGTTTAGTTTAGTTAGCCATTAGTTCGGTTCTCCCTTCACTAAATACTCCAAAATTTATAATAAAATAGTTATTGTATTTATGGCAATTTAAATTCATACAATAATTCAACAGATTATTACACGGCCAAAATGTCGGGTGTTACAATTTGCTTATCATGTTCTTAGAAAATCTCGTAAAGAGAAAATAAAAGAACATTATTATAACAAGAAAGAGAAAAAATATTATAAGAAAGCTAAGATAAAGTATAAAGATAAACAAGAATATAAAGATAAAAAAGAATATAAAAAATATAAAAGTATAAAAATAAATCTAATATTAAATGTTATAAATGTGGAAAAATAGGACATTATGCTTCTAAGTGTACCACTAAGAATAAATTACATGAAATAAATAATGATGAAGGTTTAAAACTTCAACTAGCTAAAGTATTTTTAACTTCTTCTTCCTCTAACGAAGAATCAGTTTCGTCAGATTCAAAGTTTTATTAAGAAAATTCTTCATCATTTGAAGAATGTAATAATAAATGTTATAAGCAAATTAATTTGCTCACTAGAGAGCAACATGATATTATAGAAAGATTAGAACAAGTTGATAATCCTATTATAAAAAAGAAAATAATTGAAATTATTATTCAAAATGTTATAGATTCAAAACCTAAATTAGAAAGTTTTGATAAACCTATTACTTCAAAATATTATTCTATGAATGAAGTTTTTGATAGACTTGAACAATCTAAAACTCAACCTCTAACTATTCAAGATTTAAATAAAGAAGTCAATAATTTAAAATATGAATTAAAACAATTACAATATAATTATGATCAATATCAAATTATGATTAATAATAGATTTTTAAAACTTGAATCTAATAAGCAAATTAATGTGCTTACTAGATAGCAACAAGATATTTTAGAAGGATTAGAACAAGTTGATAATCCTATTATAAAAAAGAAAATAATTGAAATTATTATTCAAAATGCTATATATTCAAAACCTAAATTAAAAAGTTTTGATAAACCTATTACTTCAAAATATTATTGTAACACCCGGCATTTTTGCCATGTAATAGTTTTCTGGGATAATTTAAACGGGATTAATATTATATTATTACAAAGGAGTGTTTTGGTTGAATTGTTTGAAATAATTAGTGGAGAACTAAACTAATGTGTAACTAAACATTACACTAAGTTAAAATGCATGGAAGGGCAAAATGGAGAACTAATTAAGGTTGGTGGAAATAAACCAATGGATGACTGCCCCGTGTTCAGCTTGCTGAACAAGACACACTCCTCCTACGTGAAATCTTCTTCATTTCACTTCTCTGCTCTCTCTTCCTCTTCTCGGCATTCTCTCTCCCAGACGACAAGCAACCATCGAAGCACCTTCGATCCTCTTGGATTTCCTTCTGTTTTCTGTCAAGGGTAAGCATCTACTCATGCTAACAAGTTTGGACAAGTTTAATATGGGTTTTTACCGAAGTTTAGGGTTATGGTATTTGGAGAAAACTCACTGTTCTTGGATGAAAACACACCGATTTGTTTTCTAAGGGTTTGAATGAATTTGGAACAAATTCATCTAACTTATTTGTTAGCATTTGCAGCTTGTTTATTTTCTGAACGTACATGTGCAGGTTCGAACATTTCCGAGACTTTCCGGCTAACTGCATCGAGGATAACAGGTAAGTTCATAAGCATAGATCCAGCCCTTAAGGCCCTACATCAAGGAGGTACTAGGTTTTCTGTTCTGTCGGGTTGTTTTTGGTAGAAGAATTAGAGTTATGTTCTGAAATGTCTGGCTTTGATTTATCTTATGCTGTCTATTTTTTTATTCTGTTATCTGCCAGTTAAAGTTCAGGCACCGTTCATGCATGCACTGTTTTCCTGAAAATTCATGCAAAACCGATTTCTGTACACTGTTTGAAATTAATAAGATAAAATCCGACTGAAATGTACCAGGTTAAGTGTGGGACGGGGACTGGCCCCTCTGGTTTTATCCCTCCCTGGGAATCTGAAAATATTGTCCCTGGCAAGGACCCTCTGGTTTTATCCCTCCCTGGGAATCTGAAAACTGCCGTGCCTGATAGTGCACCTACTGAACCAGTTCCCCTATAAGCCCCCCACTTAATTCTTCTGCCACTGTAATGTAATGTTCTGTTCTGTCACTGAATTTCTGAAAGTTCATGCATTGCATATGCACCACTGCATTCTGATTATGTCCTTACTGAGTTTTAGACTCATAGGTGAACTCTCTGATGTAGGTACTGAATTTGAAACCGAGGACCATGTTCCTCAAAATGATGATCTAATGTAGAGGGTGGATCGAACTCATAGGGAGGATTGCGGCAGCCAGACAAATTCTGTCCCGAGGTTTAAATTTTTAAAGTATAGTCTATATCTGTAAAGTTTTCTGAAAATTCTGGCTTTGTTGTAAAAACTCTGTAAAAACCTCCGTTTTGGGAAAGTCTGCAAATATATGTTAGGTTAAGTACTGATCCTCAGATTTTAAAACAATGTACAGATTTTGATGTCTAAGTTTTTAAAACTACTGTATTTGACAGTTGAATTCATGTTCTGAATATTCTGAAATTGTTTAGAGTATTATCTGTTAGTTTGTGCGTGGATGACTTCTGGTTTTGGAACTATCCATGCAGTCTGTTTCCTTTGAATCTGTTAATTATAAAGAGTGCTCTACATCCTTGCGTAGAATCGGGCATCGAGGGTTTACAACTCTCATGCTTTCTGTTTGTGCTGTATTTGACAGTTGAATGATGTTCTGAATATTCTGGAATTGTTTGGGATATTCTCTGATAATCTGTGCATGGATTGTCTCTGGTTTTGGAATAATCCATGCAGTTGTTTTCTTGATCTTTTGTTAGGTTTTCTAACTTCTGTCATGTTCCCATGCATGCTTTAAAACTGTGTTTAGAATCGGGTTTGAGGGTTTGAAGCCTTTATGCCTTCTGTTCTGATGCTCCCTGTCTGTATGTCTTTCTGTTAAAAATTGTCAAGTTTATCTCAGAAACTGCATCTTCCGATCCCTTTAGAAATTTTCTTCTGCCGGTTTCGTTGCTGTCTGCATCTGCCGGTTGACGTCATCCCATCTCCGATGACGTCATCACATCTTCCGATGACGTCATCACATCTTCCGATGACGTCATCACATCTTCCGATGACGTCATCACATCTTCCGATGACGTCATCACATCTTCCGATGACGTCATCACATCTTCCGATGACGTCATCACATCTTCCGATGACGTCATCACATCTTCCGATGACGTCATCACATCTTCCGATGACGTCATCACATCTTCCGATGACGTCATCACATCTTCCGATGACGTCATCACATCTTCCGATGACGTCATCACATCTTCCGATGACGTCATCACATCTTCCGATGACGTCATCACATCTTCCGATGACGTCATCACATCTTCCGATGACGTCATCACATCTTCCGATGACGTCATCACATCTTCCGATGACGTCATCACATCTTCCGATGACGTCATCACATCTTCCGATGACGTCATCACATCTTCCGATGACGTCATCACATCTTCCGATGACGTCATCACATCTTCCGATGACGTCATCACATCTTCCGATGACGTCATCACATCTTCCGATGACGTCATCACATCTTCCGATGACGTCATCACATCTTCCGATGACGTCATCACATCTTCCGATGACGTCATCACATCTTCCGATGACGTCATCACATCTTCCGATGACGTCATCACATCTTCCGATGACGTCATCACATCTTCCGATGACGTCATCACATCTTCCGATGACGTCATCACATCTTCCGATGACGTCATCACATCTTCCGATGACGTCATCACATCTTCCGATGACGTCATCACATCTTCCGATGACGTCATCACATCTTCCGATGACGTCATCACATCTTCCGATGACGTCATCACATCTTCCGATGACGTCATCACATCTTCCGATGACGTCATCACATCTTCCGATGACGTCATCACATCTTCCGATGACGTCATCACATCTTCCGATGACGTCATCACATCTTCCGATGACGTCATCACATCTTCCGATGACGTCATCACATCTTCCGATGACGTCATCACATCTTCCGATGACGTCATCACATCTTCCGATGACGTCATCACATCTTCCGATGACGTCATCACATCTTCCGATGACGTCATCACATCTTCCGATGACGTCATCACATCTTCCGATGACGTCATCACATCTTCCGATGACGTCATCACATCTTCCGATGACGTCATCACATCTTCCGATGACGTCATCACATCTTCCGATGACGTCATCACATCTTCCGATGACGTCATCACATCTTCCGATGACGTCATCACATCTTCCGATGACGTCATCACATCTTCCGATGACGTCATCACATCTTCCGATGACGTCATCACATCTTCCGATGACGTCATCACATCTTCCGATGACGTCATCACATCTTCCGATGACGTCATCACATCTTCCGATGACGTCATCACATCTTCCGATGACGTCATCACATCTTCCGATGACGTCATCACATCTTCCGATGACGTCATCACATCTTCCGATGACGTCATCACATCTTCCGATGACGTTGTTTTCTTGATCTTTGTTAGGTTTTCTAACTTCTGTCATGTTCCCATGCATGCTTTAAAACTGTGTTTAGAATCGGGTTTGAGGGTTTGAAGCCTTTATGCCTTCTGTTCTGATGCTCCCTGTCTGTATGTCTTTCTGTTAAAAATTGTCAAGTTTTATCTCAGAAACTGCATCTTCCGATCCCTTTAGAAATTTTCTTCTGCCGGTTTCGTTGCTGTCTGCATCTGCCGGTTGACGTCATCCCATCTTCCGATGACGTCATCTTACAGTCCGATTTCCACCTGCTGCCTATATCTGCTGATGACGTCATCACATCTTTCGATGACGTCATCTATTTTGTTTTATTTAATTCACCGGTGAAAGATGCGAAATTTGTCTGTTTTAAACTTCATCTACCGATGACGTCATAACACCTTCCGTCTGACGTCATCGCTTCTTCCGATTACGTTTACTGCCTTTATCTGCCGATGACGTCATCACATCTTCCGATGACGTCATCACATAATCCAATTTTGTCTAATGCCTGCATCTACCGTCTGACGTCATCTCCTCTTCCGACAACGTCATCCACTGTTTTCATCTCCTGCCGATTTCGTTTAATGCCTACATCTTCCGGTGACGTCATCTATCTTCCGATGACGTCATCACCTTCTGCCGATTTCGTTTACTATCTGTATCTGCCGATGACGACTTCACATCTTCCGATTGACTCCATCCGTCTTCCGGCTGACGTCATCACCTCATCCGATCTCAGCTGCTGTTTGTTCCTTCCGGCTGACGTCATTCAAGTCTTCCGCCTAGTTTTAAACTAAGTTTTCCGCCAGATTTCTGCCTATACCTTCCGAATTCATTCCCTGTTTTTCTGCTGTTATTTATACTTTGTTACTCACTGTAGTTTCTCCCCTCTGTAAAGCTATGCTCTTTTAGGGTTTTCATTGACAGCGCATGTTTTCTGTCATTCGGTTCTGTTTTCCGTTAAAGTTTTAAAAGTTCAGTTGGCTTTCATAAGTTGTTCCAGTAACGCTGTCTATTCTGTTTATGTCAAAAAAAAATAGTCACCGTTTTCCGTCCACTGTCCAGAAGTGATGGCTCCGATCCCGGACCCCGATCGGATCCGGTATTGGGTCGTCACAATTATTCTATGAATGAAGTTTTTGATAGGCTTGAACAATCTAAAACTCAACCTTTAACTATTCAAGATTTAAATAAAGAAGTCAATAATTTAAGGGTAATTATCGATTTGAACCCTGTACTATACACGTTTTTTCAATTCGGCTCCTGTACTAAAAAAACCGGCAAAACAAACCCTGTACTTTGATTCTGTTATTAGTTTTGACATTCTATCAACAATTTCATTAAACCCTCATTGAAAAAACTAACAAACGATCTTGGATTCAGTTGAAATTTTTACCACATGTTCACTATTTAATGAGAAGATAATCTGAAAATTTTCGTGATTTTTTGACACATGTACGATTTATTGAAATTTTATTTTAGTATTTTATAAAAATATTATAATAAATCATACAAATTTTAGAAAATTACGAAACTTTTTCTATTATCTACCCATGATAAGTTGAACATGTGGAAAAGTTTTCAAATAAATCAAATATTATTTGTTATTTTTTAAAAAATTAATTTATAAAGTAAAGAAGAAAGTGATATTAATTTAAAAAAATACCAAAAGATATTGGATTTATTTGAAACTTTTTCCAGATGTTCACATATTATGAGTAGATAATAGAAAAATTTGCGTAATTTGTTAAAACTTGTATGATTTGTTATACTATTTTTAAAAAATACTAAAATAAAATTACAATAAATCGTAGATGTGTTAAAAAATCACGAAAATTCTCAGATTATCTTCTCATTAAGTAATAAACATGTGGTAAAACTTTCAACTGAATCTAAGATTGTTTGGTAGTTTTTTCAATGAGGGTTTAATGAAATTGTTGATAGAAGGTCAAAACTAATAACAGAATCAAAGTACAGGGTTCGGTTTGCCGATTTTTTTAATACAATGACCGAATTGAATAAACTTGTATAGTACAGGGTTCAAATCGATAATTTTTCATAATTTAAAGTATGAATTAAAACAATTACAATATAATTATTGTAACACCCGACAACTTCGGACATGTGAACTTTCTTTAAGGTCTGGTGGTAAACTTGTAATTAAACCTGGCTCTATAAGTGTATAAATAGAAAATGGAAATCCTTAAACCTCACAAAAACCTCCACCAGCCGACTTTCCTCTCTCAGCCGACTCTCTCCCCCCTCAGCTCCCTTCTTTGTTCTTCCTCCATCGATCAGCTTCCTTCGGATTTCTTCCGATACTCCAAGCTCGAGGTGGGAAAAATTCCAAGTGAAGGAAAGACATTGCTAAGGAATCCAAGTAAGTGAGTGTGTTAAGTTTCCAGCTATTAGAGCCGTACATCACAAGGGTAGTAGGGTGAGTTTGTTTCTGGTATTCAATGATGTTTGGGAAGTTGTCTGTTTTAGTATAATGTTAGAATAGTGTATGCTCTGTTTTCTGATGAACGACTCCTTCCATGGTCTCATGATTTGAGAATGTTTATGTCCATGCATCATGACTTATTTACCGTGTAACGCCCCCGAACCCACCCTGGCTCGGAGCGCTACCTTGCTAACCAATCTCACGTTAAAACATAAACTCCCGAAACTCTCTTACTTCATACCTAGCTGCCTAGACTCATCAATTCCCTTACCCCTAACCTTTCAGCACCACGGCGTTCTTCCCGAAAATTTTGGCAAAGTAACGCCTGAAAATGGCGCCTCCAAAATGCTAGGTACCTGCAATAATCCCCAACCAGATCCAGAATACTCTTCCTCAACTATTCACTCAACAATCCAACATATAAAAACTTCCAAACAACAGTAAATAGGAAACTATAAAATACTAACATTCCTAACTAGCAAAACATCACCCTTAAGTTAACTATATACAACAAATACAATTAGTTACGCATTCCCACCATTACTACCAACAGATATCTAAAATAAACTATCAAAATATAAAGCCCCACATCTCCCGAAGACCATGGTCGAGACGCCCCAACAATTGCCCGCACCGGCATACCGCGTACATAATCGACTATGTCCCAATCCTAGCTTTCCTCGTAGCTCTAACCTGTACTCCTGTAGTCACCTACACCACAGAACACACACACACACGTAAGCTTACGCTTAGCAAGTAGGGAGTAACAAATAATAACAAGAACAATGCACACACCACCCTACCCTAACACAACAACACAACACCACTCAACACGACAACTCAACACAACAACACAACACCACCCAATGCAACTCAACAAACTGACCCTAATATTGTACCCAATTTCCCGTACAATCATTTTTTTTTACACTTTTAACTTTAACTGTACTTAAGGCGGAATCTCAATCGAAATCAAAATCGAAATTAAAATCGAAGTTCGTTTAGTAAATTGTTTAGAACAAATACTAAAACAATTAAAACTTAAAACAATTAAACCAATAAAACTATTAACAAATAATTTAAAACCTTTTCTTCTTTTTTTTTTTTTTAAAATAACATAGCGATCAGTCGCCCATAAAAGGGGCGACTGATCGCCCCTCGGCGATTGCAACAGGAGACCAGTCGCCTGTTGCAAATCGCCAGTGGCGACTGACCGCCACAATTTGTGGCGATCAGTCGCCACGCTCTCTGGATTTCTCCAGAGAGCGGCGACCAGTAACGCCTGGCAATCGCCTCTCAGCGATTGCCAAGCAGGGAGAGGCGATTGATCACCTCCCAGAGGCGATCAATCGCCATACTCTCTGGAATTTCTCCAGAGAGCACAGCTCCCCCCCTTCCTTCTTCTTTCTTCCTTCATTTCCTCACACCCTGCATTTCACATTTACACCTCAACCATTACTTAACGTGCACTACTCAAATCCACAACAACTCATCCAACAACACGCATCACCCGACATTAATCAATACTCAACACAACTCTAACTTAGCCTATACACTTCCAAATTTCACGAAAACTGACCGCATGGATCGCTCTAAAACTGAGCCAATCCATACAGTCGTAAATCATCTAAAATCGTCAAATAAAACCCAATCAAATCCTCAAAACAAACATCGAACATAAATATGAAATTTCCTTAAAACATCACCAAAGACATACATTATCAAATCATTCAAAACGACACACTTCTAACCTACATCCACTAAACAAATCCCAAAATATCAACCTTCTCTACATATCTTTTAAACCCCTCACATCTTTAACATCAAAACAAATTCACACTAATTATCCAAAATATCTCGGAGAACACCACCTTCGCCGAACCTTGCCAAAACACACCCCGTCGCCACGAGCACCATCCGTCGACCACCTATTCCTTGCCATCGAGAGAACTCTCACCTTCACACCTGTCACCTACATCATGCAACATAAACATTAAGCCTAATGCTTAGTAAGGGAATGCACTATAGATGACGTATGCATGAATGCATGACTTTTCATAAAACGTGTTCATTTACTTATTCTTATTCTTTTTCATTTTCGTTAACATGGATTAAGGTGGGCATCTTGTCAGGGAGGTAGGCCAAGTGCGTGTACATAGTCCTTTCGGCCGTATTCATGATCCATTGCATCGATAGTGACAATAGTTTTGTTGTTATGGCCATACAGTCCCACCCACACTTAATCATTACTTTTCCTTTACATAATTTATGCTTGAAGACATTTCGTATGACTTTTGAGAAAACATGATGCATGAGGAATTCACGTATAACATATCATCAAAACATATCATCAAACAATTCACAACGTACATGGACATACATTATTCTTAACGAACTTCACAAACAACTAATAACTAACATCCTAGGCTACCCGACTCAGTAAACCCCACAATCAGAAAATCATCATCAAAATACAAAAGCCTAACGTTGACACGATGTAGGGCCTTAAGGGCCGGAAACCTAGCACCCACTTACCTGGCGTCCGTAGCTAGCCGAGCACCGTCCAAAAGTCGTCTCCACCTAAAGCATTTCACAATTAAGGGCATTAAAACCGATCCTAAAAAAACGAATTCTAAACTTAAACTAAGTCTCTAGCCAAAGCAATTTCTCCTAAAACTTCTATTTTCCCCATTTAGGCATTTCATCGAGCACGTGGTGCTCACAAAATACCAAACTCCATTAATGGAGATTTTACAACCTTCAACAACCAAATATCTAACCTAAATCCGTCAATAACCACAATCTCACATAACTATCGTCAATAGTCGTAAATAGATCGTCAAAGGGAACTAATTTAAACATCCTAACTATTTCTAACCAAAATCGGAGATTTCTAACAAAACCCTAAATCGAAAATCCATCGTTAAAACTAAACAAAACTTGCCTAAAGATCAGAGCTTACCTAGAACGTCGATTGGAGAAGGAAAACCGAAGAAGAAATCACCGGAAGGGAAGCGTTGATCGGCGTTGAAGGAAAAGGCCGAGGGGAGAAAAATGTCCCCAAGGGAGAAAAGGAAAAAGGGAATCACGATCTGGAGAAGGAAAAATGAAGGGGGAGGGGTATTTGTAAATTATAAAAATTTGACTTAACAATTTACAAGTTTGCCCCTCCATGAATCTTCGTTTTCAATCCTCTATTTCGTCACTCGATTTGGCTTTCCAAAAATTTCCTTAAATCTCCGAATATTTCAATTTAATCCTAGGGTTCCTACGAAACTCTCCGTTCGCAAAACCGACTTAATTTACTATTTATATGAATTAGAACACTATAGGGCTAAAAATGGAACTTAGCGTTACGCTATCGATTGGATTTCTAAAAATTTACTTATTCTTCTAAAAATTCCTATAAATTCCTAGGGTCCTAATAAAACCTCCCGCTCAAAAAACGGACCTAATTTATATATTTACGAAAATACTCCTTGGAGCGGAAACCCGTAAATTCCGGGCGTTACAATTAGCATAAACTAACCAAAAATCCCAAACTACAAGCAAAAACCCGAAATGCCCCAAAGAGGGCTTCACTGAATTTCGCCCAAACAAAGAGCATCACGGCCAGGCGTTGAAAACTGGTCCAAGGGTCGGCAAACCCACGCCGAAAACAACCAAAATCGGCCGGCGATCGGAGCTCAAACGCGCTCCTCACCCTCGGCCTCGAACAGAGTCAAAACAGGGCCAAAAATAGGGCTTACCATTCGGTTGTGCACGAAGACAGCCGGAAAACGCAGCCCTGGAATCATCGACGTTGTCTGGCCGGAAAACGTCGAGGAATCGTGGTCGTCGGAGGAGAGGCATCGCTCGGCTCTCTCTCGCCTCCTCCCTGCTTTTGCTGCCCGACAACAGAATGGCTTCGGCCATTCTGTCGTTTTGCTTTTATTTTTATTTTAAATATAATAATAATAATAATAATAACAATAACTTTACTGTTTTACCCTTCCAAAAATTTCATTAAATCCCGTTCTTAAATTATAAATTTTCATAACTTTACACTCACCTCGTACTCGGCTTAAGTTCTCCACTGGAAAAATCCGAACCTAAGGTTTAAAATTCTCGGGTTCTACATACCGAGTATACAAAATGTTTTACACGCATACTCCTTTATGAATGAAACAAGAAAACGAAACGTATGAAACCTTGATTAAGTGAGGGTTGGGGGCGGTTTTGGCCATGTCACTGTCCAGGAATGGACCATGTTTCTTGCCTGTAAGGGCCATGTACACGCGCACTGCCTACCCCCCTTCGGCACAAACTCCTCCTTAATCCATGATATGAAAACGATGAACAAGAATATGATTCCCACGATTTGAAAGTGAATGTGAACACAAGCATGATTCCCGATTTGAGTAAAAGATGTGAACATGATTGTGACGGCCCGAATCCGGATCCCGATCAGCAGGATCTGAGAGCCAAGCCATCACTCAGGACGGTTGACGGAAAACGGTAAACGGTGACTATTTACAGAAAACGGGACTTATTATTATTTTTTGAAACATTATACTTTTAAAACATTTACAGTGGGAGAGAGAGTTCTCTGGATTCGAAATCAAACGGGGAAAACAGTAAAAAGAGATTCGGGATAGAAGTTATAAATGGAAGCAGGAAACAAGAAATATTGGCGGAAGACATAGGCAGAAGACTGGCGGGAAAAATCTATCGGATGATGTAGTTGTGAAGGTAGAAGCAGAGATGACGTCAGTCGGAAGATGGATGATGTCAGGCGAAAGATACAGGCAGCAAGTGGAATCGGAAGATGTAAACAGTGGGTGACATCATCGGTAGAGGATATGACGTCAGACGGAAGATGCCGGCAGCAGATGAAATCGGCAGGTGTGATGACATCATTGGAATAGGTGATGACATCATCAGAAGATGAAGGCAGCAGATGAAATCGGAAGGTATGTCATCCGGAAGATGCATGACGTTAACCGGAAGATACAGACATTTATGTAATCGGCAGAAGAAAAACCTATGGCAGAATCACTGTTTGGCGGCAGATGCGAATAAGACAAAATGTGAACAGT
Source organism: Begonia masoniana (assembly GCA_022432975.1). NCBI lineage: Eukaryota > Viridiplantae > Streptophyta > Magnoliopsida > Cucurbitales > Begoniaceae > Begonia > Begonia masoniana. Next base: position 34,854,725 of record CM039505.1, on the reverse strand, counting down.
GATTATCGGTGGATGTACACTTAAAACAGCAGTGAATGTGATTGGAAGATGCAGTTTTTAAGGCAGGACTTGACAATTTTAACAGGAAGACATACGAACAGAGGGCATAAAACAGAAGAGAATAAAAGTTTCAGATCTCCAAGACCCGAATCAAAACATGGTTCTCGAGCACAACAGAAGGTATAACAGAAACTTAAGGATACAGAAGGTATTCCAAAACATTTCAGAATACTTCAGAACTTAATCCAACTGTCAAATACAGCACAAACAGAAGGCATGAAAGTTGTAGACCTTCAATACTCGATTTTAAACAAGGTTGTAGGACATACTTTATAATTGACAGATTTCAAAGAAACAGACTGCATGGATAGTCCTAAAACCAGAAGTCATCCATGCACAACTAATAGAAATATCCCCAACAATTTCCAGAACATTCAGAACATGAATTATACTGTCAAATACAGTAGTTTTGAAACTTAGACATCAAAATCTGTGCATTGTTATAAAATCTGAGGATCAGTACAGAACCTAACATATATTTGCAGAATATCCAACACAGAAGTTTTAAATACATAAAAAGAACATAGTTTAGAATTTCACTCTCTCAGTCGGGAATTTGTCTGACAGCCACAACCAACTCGAGAGCTCGAACCACCAGCCACCTATTCATCAAACCGAGGCACAAAGTCCTCATCTTCGGGTTCAGTACCTACATCAGGGAGTTCACCTATGAGTCTAAAACTCAGTAAGAACATATAAAATAATGCAGTGATGCATATGCTATGCATGAACTTTCAGAAATACAGTGACAGTATAGAACATTACGTTTCAGTGGCAGAGGGGTATAAGTAGGGCTTATAGGGGAACTGGCGAACAGTGGGTGCACTATCAGGCACAAACAGTAATACAATACAGTACAGAAACAGATCTGGAGGCCAGTCCCCGTCCCGCACTTAACCAGTACATTTCAGTCAGATTTTATCTTGTTTAGTTTCAAACAGTGTGCAGAAAACGGTTTTGCATGAACATTCGGGAAAAACGTGTATGCATGATCGAGTACAGTTCTTCAACTTAAACAGTAGAGAACAACAATTAAGACAATAGAAACATAACAAGGGAAACACAGAACATAACTCGAATCCTTCTACCCGGAAAACAACCCGACATAACAGAAATACCTAGTACCTCCGTGATGTAAGGCCTTAAGAGCCAACCTACAGATATGAACTTACCTGTTATCCGCGATGCAGTTGGCTGGAAAGTCTCGAAATGCACAGATCTGTAACAAGCACGTAGAGAAATAAACAATGCTGCAAATGCTAACTAATAAGTTAGAAGAATCAGCAGCAACACGTTTCAAATCTTTAGAAAACACACCAACGTGTTTTCATCCAAAGACAGTGAGTTTTCTCTAAATACCATAACCCTAAACTTCGGTAAACCCACATTAAACTTTTCTAAACTTGTTAGCATGAGTAGATGCTTACCTTTTTGCTGAAGGAAAAAGAAGAATGCAGGAGAAAGGAGATTTGGTACTTTGTTGCAGTCGCCAGGAAGAGAGACAGAAAAGAGGGAAGGGAAGAAGTAGAGAAGTGAAATGCAAATTTCACGTAGGAGGAAGGACTTAACTTCCCCAACAAGTTGCCAAGTTGCCAAGTGTCAACTATCCATTGGCTATCTCCCACCAACCTTAATTTCTCTCCAATTTACCCTTCCATGCCTTTTAAACTTAGTGTTTTGTTTTGGTTGAATATAGTTTGGTTTTTTTTTCCAATTGAATCGTTACTTAATTTCTTCAATCCGTTTTCTCCAAAAACCCACTTTTCTGTAAGGTATCATAAAACTTCAAATAAAATACACATTTTATTAATGGCCAATAAATTCCATTCCAACAGTTTAAGGAATAATTACATGGCAAAATGCCGGGTGTTACATTCCACCTACCTTAACAGAAATTTTGTCCCCAAAATTTGCCTAAGCGAATAACTCCGGATATTGGGCTCTAACATCCTCCTGTCTTTCCCACGTGGCTTCCTCCACATTATGATTGAGCCACAAAACTTTTACCAATGGGACTACCCTGTTGCGCAATACCTTGAGTGACATATCTAATATCTGTATAGGCCTTTCTTCATATGTCAGCGTCGGCATAATATCAAAGTCCACATGCTGCACGATCTGAGTTGGATCTCGTACACACTTCCTCAGCATCGAAACATGGAAAACATTGTGAACACCATCCATAGACGCTGGCAGCTGCAGCCTGCACGCCATACTTCCCACATGCTTCAAGATGGGAAAAGGGCCAATGAACCGTGGGCTGAGCTTTCCTTTCTTACCTAATCTCATTACGCCCTTGAAAGGCGACACTTTCAGGAATACCTCATCGCCCACAGTGAACTCTAAGTCTCTCCTCCTATGGTCTGCATAACTTTTCTGTCGACTCTGAGCAATCTTTATTCGTTGCTTGATAGCAGCTATCACCTCGGACATCTGCTGTAATATCTCAGGGCCGATAAGCTTGGTTTCTCCGACCTCATCCCAACACAATGGAGATCTACACTTCCTGCCATAGAGAGCTTCATACGGAGCCATACCGATTGTAGCCTGGTAGCTGTTGTTATAAGCGAACTCTACAAGCGGCAAGTATCTACTCCAAGGAGCATGAAATTTCAGCACGCACGACCTTAACATATCCTCTAGTATTTGGATTGTTCTCTCAGATTGCTCGTCCGTCTGTGGATGAAACGCCGTGCTGAAATCCAACTTGGTGCCCAGGGAGCCTTGCAAGCTTTTCCAGAACCTCGATGTGAATCTAGGATCTCGGTCAGATACAATCGACACTGGTACCCCATGCAGCTTGACAATCTCACTAATGTATAGTTCTGCATACTGATCCATAGAGAATGTCGTCTTTACAGGTAGAACATGGGCCGACTTCGTCAATCTATCCACTATGACCCATATGCTATTGTGGCCTTTACCTGTTCTTGGAAGGCCAACAACAAAGTCCATTGTGATGTTCTCCCACTTCCATTCGGGAATCGGAAGAGGTTGAAGCGTTCCACTTGGTCATTGATGTTCAGCTTTGACCTGTTGACATATCATACAAGACTCCACATACTTGGCCACTTCATTCTTCATATTCGGCCACCAGAAGTGAAGTTTTAAGTCTTGATACATCTTCGTGCTTCCGGGATGCATAGAGAAAGGAGATGAGTGGGCTTCCGACAAGATGTTCTTTCGTAATTCTTCATCCTTCGGAACATACCATCTATCCCTGAACTTCAGAATACCATCTCCCGAATAATTGAAATCGGAAGAAGCCATTGGTACCTTGCTCACCATATCAGCCATCTCCTTTGAATTGGTCTTCTGGGCCTCCTTAATTCGGTCCAGGACGGAGGGCCGTAGTGTTAAGCCTGCTAGTATGGCCGATAGCCCAGAAACTATCTCCATATCGAACTTCTGTATCTCCGTCCTCAAAGGCATTGATACGGCTGACATTACTGGTTGCATAGTAGCTGGCATCCTGCTTAGCGCATCAGCTACCACATTAGCTTTACCAGGATGGTATTTGATCTCAACATCGTAGTCTTTTACAAATTCTAACCACCGCCTCTGTCTCATATTCAACTTTTTCTGAGTAAAGAGGCACTTCAAACTCTTGTGGTCAGAAAACACCTCACATGATTGTCCATATAGGTGATGTCTCCATACTATCAGCGCAAATACAACTGCTGCTAACTCAAGGTTATGAGTAGGGTAGTTTTGTTCATGGTTCTTCAATTGCCTAGATGCGTATGCTACCACTTTCCCTTCTTGCATTAACACACATCCCAAGCCAATCTTGGACGCATCACAGTATACGCTGAACTTGCCATCTTCAACTGGCAATACTAACAGAGGAGTAGTGGTTAATTTCTGTTTAAGTGTCTGAAAACTCACCTCACATGCTTCGGACCACTTGAACTTGATTTCTTTCCTCGTTAAGCTGGTCATAGGCTTCGCTATCACAGAAAATCCCCTGATGAATTTCCTGTAATAACCAGCTAGTCTGATAAAGCTCCGTACCTCGCTTACATTCCTCGGCCTTGGCCAGTCTCTTACAGCCTCAACTTTGGCCGGGTCCACAGACACTCCTTCAGCAGACACCACGTGGCCTAGGAAATTAATCCTACTCAGCCAGAATTCACATTTTGATAGTTTGGCAAATAACTGATGCTGCCTCAGAGTTGATAGTACAATTGCCAAGTGCCCTTTATGCTCTTCCTCGTTCCGAGAATAAACCAGGATGTCGTCGATGAAGACGATTACAAATTTGTCCAAGAACTCCTGGAATATCCTATTCATCAAGTCCATAAATGTCGCGGGGGCATTAGTCAACCCGAACGACATCACCAAGAACTCGTAATGTCCGTACCGGGTCCTGAAGGCGGTTTTTGGAATATCATCAGCCCTGACCTTCAACTGGTAATAACCGGAGCGTAAGTCAATATTAGAAAATACCCGAGCCCCTTGTAGCTGGTCAAATAAATCATCGATTCTCGGCAACGGGTACTTATTCTTGATCGTCAACTTGTTCAGCTCACAGTAGTCAATACACATCTGTAGGGACCCATCCTTTTTCTTGAAAAACAAGACAGGAGCACCCCACGGAGAGAAACTAGGGCGCACAAAACCCTTATCCACCAATTCCTTTAGCTGAGCCTTCAACTCCCTCAGCTCAATCGGTGCCATATGGTATGGATTCTTCGATACCGGTTCAGCACCAGGATATACGTCAATCTCAAATTTGATTTCACGATCAGGTGGCAATCCCGGTAAGTCATCTAAGAAAACCTCTGGGAAGTCTCAAACTACTGGAATATTTTGAAGTTCCACCTCATTTTGCCTTTGAACATCCACTACGTGGGCAAGAAATCCGATGGATCCTGACCTCATCAGTTGCTGAGCTTTCAAGGAAGATATGGCAGGCATACGGTGTTCCTTCGATACTGCCTGATAGGAGATTTCTACCTCGTTCGGTCGTTTAAACGACACAAGCCCGGACCTACAGTTGATGGTGGCGTGATGTCTAAACAGCCAATCCATCCCCAGAATCACATCGTATCCTTTCATACCGATAACGATAAGACTGGCATACAACTTCTGATCTCCTACTGACACTATATCACCCTGTACAATCTGCTCGGAGTGCATAAACTCTCCGAACGGTAGCATAATGCTGTAGGGTTGATCTGACGGCGTACAATAAAACTTCCGTCTAACTACGAAATCTATTGCCACAAACGAATGTGTGGCCCCCATGTCCCACAAGGTATACGCAGGTGCATCACATATCAAAATTGTACCTGTAATTGCTGTGTGCTGATCAGCATCATCAACGTCCTCCATCATTGCAAAAACCCTTGGTACTGCAAGGTTTGATCTCATGTCCGGCATCGGGCAATCCCGAACATGATGGCCTCTTTTGCCACAACGAAAACATTGGCCGGTAATAAATCTACATTCGCCTTTGTGAAGTTTCTGGCATCGTGGGCATACTGAAAGTTGAGGAGCCCCCATTAGTCTCTTTCCCTTGTCTTGATAGATGATGGTCTCATTGGGCCTCTTGATGCCCCTGTTCTGCTGCTGTTGAGGTTGTAAATTCTGACCTCTTTGTTGTTGTTGTTGCTGTTGAGGAATATTCCGAATAATTCCTCTTGGTGAATCTCTTTGTCTCTAGGACTTTATCTCTAAAGCCTCTAACTGATAAGCTTTGGCCACCACCTTCACATACGGTGCCTCATCGAACCCTCCAGTTGTGATTCCTCGGAGAAGATCCATCTTTAGCCCTTCGATGAACTGATGTACCTTGTTCTCGTTGGTGGCCACCAAGTGTGTTGCATATCGGGATAATGACTCAAATTTCTGAACATATTCGGCCACTGACCCATATTGTCGCAGCCGAGAGAATTCAAGTAACTTTTCCTTCCTCACTCCTCGATCAAAGTACTTCTCGTAGAAGATTTTCGTGAATCCTTCCCAGCTTAACGCCACTGTAGTCGACTGCACTGTGTCCCACCAAAATCCTGCACTTTCGGTGAGATAGAACGTGGCACAAACAACTTTCTTGTTGTCTTCCACTTCTGCATAACTGAACATCTTCTCCATTGTTCGAATCTAGGTTTCAACACGGGTCGGGTCTGTAGACAGTCCATCAAATGAAGGCGGCTAGAGTCACCGAAATCTATCTCCACTGTTGTCATGTGAAGCATTTCCATGGTTATCATTATTATTGTTCCCGCTATCTTCTCTGGCCATCATACGTTCCACCATGCGGGACTGTACACCCACCAGTTCAGTTAGTCGGTCAATGGCACGAGAGCTTTCACTTGACTCTTCCTGATGTCCTCTCACACCATTTCTAATAAACCCTATAAACAGAATAACCTAATTTAATAAACAGAACTTTGACAGGAATTTTTTTTTAAACACTTACAGTTGGTGGAGCGATCTCACGTGGCGGTTGTGCAGTCAGACATTTCACAGAATCGGTTTTAAAACCTTGTCTCTCTGATACCATGACTGTGACGGCCCGAATCCTGATCCCGATCAGCAGGATCCGAGAGCCAAGCAATCACTCAGGACGTTGACGGAAAACGGTAAACGGTGACTATTTACAGAAAACAGGACTTATTATTTTTTTTTTTTGAACATTATACTTTTAAAACATTTACAGTGGGAGAGAGAGTTCTCTGGATTCGAATCAAACAGGGAAAACAGTAAAAAGAGATTCTGGATAGAAATTATAAATGGAAGCAGGAAACAGAAATATTGGCGGAAGACATAGGCAGAAGACTGGCTGGAAAATCTATCGGATGATGTAGTTGTGAAGGTAGAAGCAGAGATGACGTCAGTCGGGAAGATGGATGACGTCAGGCGGAAGATACAGGCAGCAGGTGGAATTGGAAGATGTAAAAAAGGGTGACGTCATCAGTAGAGGAATAGGTCGTAACAGTCCATCCAATGAAGGCGGCTAGAGTCACCGAAATCTATCTCCACTGTGTCATGTGAAGCATTTCCATGGTTATCATTATTATTGTTCCCGTATCTTCTCTGGCCATCATACGTTCCACCATGCGGGACTGTACACCCACCAGTTCAGTTAGTCGGTCAATGGCACGAGAGCTTTCACTTGACTCTTCCTGATGTCCTCTCACACCATTTCTAATAAACCCTATAAACAGAATAACCTAATTTAATAAACAGAACTTTGACAGGAATTTTTTTTTAAACACTTACAGTTGGTGGAGCGATCTCACGTGGCGGTTGTGCAGTCAGACATTTCACAGAATCGGTTTTAAAACCTTGTCTCTCTGATACCATGACTGTGACGGCCCGAATCCTGATCCCGATCAGCAGGATCCGAGAGCCAAGCAATCACTCAGGACGGTTGACGGAAAACGGTAAACGGTGACTATTTACAGAAAACAGGACTTATTATTTTTTTTTTTTGAAACATTATACTTTTAAAACATTTACAGTGGGAGAGAGAGTTCTCTGGATTCGAAATCAAACAGGGAAAACAGTAAAAAGAGATTCTGGATAGAAATTATAAATGGAAGCAGGAAACAAGAAATATTGGCGGAAGACATAGGCAGAAGACTGGCGGGAAAAATCTATCGGATGATGTAGTTGTGAAGGTAGAAGCAGAGATGACGTCAGTCGGAAGATGGATGACGTCAGGCGGAAGATACAGGCAGCAGGTGGAATTGGAAGATGTAAACAGTGGGTGACGTCATCAGTAGAGGAGATGATGTCAGACGGAAGATTTCAGCAGCAGATGAAATCGGCAGGTGTGATGACATCATCGGAATAGGTGATGACATCATCAGAAGATGAAGGCAGCAGATGAAATCGGAAGGTATGTCAGCTGGAAGATGCATGACGTCAACCGGAAGATACATGCATTTACGTAATCGGCAGAAGAAAAACCTATGGCAGAATCACTGTTTGGCGGCATATGCGAATAAGACAAAATGTGAACAGTGACTATCGGTGGATGTACACTTAAAACAGCAGTGAATGTGATCAGAAGATGCAGTTTTTAAGGCAGAACTTGACAATTTTAACAGGAAGACATACGAACAGAGGGCATAAAACAGAAGGCAATAAAAGTTTCAGATCTCCAAGACCCGAATCAAAACATGGTTCTCGAGCACAACAGAAGGTATAACAGAAACTTAAGGATACATAAGGTATTCCAAACCATTTCAGAATACTTCAGAACTTAATCCAACTGTCAAATACAGCATAAACAGAAGGCATGAAAGTTGTAGACCTTCAATACTCGATTCTAAACAAGGTTGTAGGACATACTTTACAATTGACAGATTTCAAAGAAACAGACTGCATGGATAGTCCTAAAACCAGAAGTCATCCATGCACAACTAACAGAAATATCCCTAACAATTTCCAGAACATTCAGAACATGAATTATACTGTCAAATACAGTAGTTTTGAAACTTAGACATCAAAATCTGTGCATTGTTATAAAATCTGAGGATCAGTACAGAACCTAACATATATTTGCAGAATATCCAACACAGAAGTTTTAAATACATAAACAGAACATAGTTTAGAATTTCACTCTCTCAGTCGGGAATTTGTCTGATAGCCACAACCAACCCGAGAGCTCGAACCACCAGCAACCTATTCATCAGACCGAGGCACAAAGTCCTCATCTTCGGGTTCAGTACCTACATCAAGGAGTTCACCTATGAGTCTAAAACTCAGTAAGAACATATAAAATAATGCAGTGATACATATGCTATGCATGAACTTTCAGAAATACAGTGACAGTATAGAACATTACGTTTCAGTGGCAGAGGGATATAAGTGGGGCTTATAGGGGAACTGGCGAACAGTGGGTGCACTATCAGGCACAAACAGTAATACAATACAGTACAGAAACAGATCTGGAGGCCAGTCCCCGTCCCACACTTAACCAGTACATTTCTGTCAGATTTTATCTTGTTTAGTTTCAAACAGTGTGCAGAAAACGGTTTTGCATGAATTTTCAGGAAAAACGTGTATGCATGATCGAGTACAGTTCTTCAACTTAAACAGCAGAGAATAACAATTAAGACAACAGAAACATAACAAGGGAAACACAGAACATAACTCGAATCCTTCTACCCGGAAACAACCCGACAGAACAGAAATACCTAGTACCTCCGTGATGTAGGGCCTTAAGAGCCAACCTACAGATATGAACTTTGGCTGGAAAGTCTCGGAAATGCACAGATCTGTAACAAGCACGTAGAGAAATAAACAATGCTGCAAATGCTAACTAATAAGTTAGAAGAATCAGCAGCAACACGTTTCAAATCTTTAGAAAACACACCAACGTGTTTTCATCCAAAGACAGTGAGTTTTCTCTAAATACCATAACCCTAAACTTCGGTAAACCCACATTAAACTTGTCCAAACTTGTTAGCATAAGTAGATGCTTACCTTTTTGCTGAAGGAAAAAGAAGAATGCAGGAGAAATGAGATTTGGTACTTTGTTGCAGTCGCCAGGAAGAGAGAAAGCAAAGAGGGAAGGGAAGAAGCAGAGAAGTGAAATGCAAATTTCATGTAGGAGGAAGGACTTAACTTCCCCAACAAGTTGCCAAGTGTCAACTATCCATTGTCTATCTCCCACCAACCTTAATTTCTCTCCAATTTACCCTTCCATGCCTTTTAAACTTAGTGTTTTGTTTTGGTTGAATATAGTTTGGTTTTTTTTCCAATTGAATCGTTACTTAATTTCTTCGATCCGTTTTCTCCAAAAACCCACTTTTCTGTAAGGTATCATAAAACTTCAAATAAAATACACATTTTATTAATGGCCAATAAATTCCATTCCAATAGTTTAAGGAATAATTACATGGCAAAATGCCGGGTGTTACAATGATTCTATTAAGTATGCAGCATTCATGAGCATTCATGAGTTTGTTGCACTCCTTGCTAAGCATTAGGCTTATAATTTGAGCCTTATGATGTAGGTGACGAAATAGCAGGTGAGGACCTCACTCTAGAAGAAAATGCTTAGGTCTGGTTGTTGGTTGCTGCTCCTGGTGATGATTTGTGGCTGTGAAGCGATTTTAACCCGTAGAGTGTTGCTTTTAGTACAATTTAGTAAGACCTATGTTAAGTTTGCGTATATGGGAAAAGACTTTCTTTATGTTAATGGATATTTGACTTATTAAGATACGTGTTTAAATTTATAAAGCTTCGAATTTAAAGATCTTCTTTATGTGATAAGTCTTATGCTATGAACTTAAATTAAGGATTGCGAGATTTATGTGTATAGGGATTTTTGGTAAGAGGAGTTAAGTTCTTTTAAAAAAAAGGGAAAGAATTGAAGTCTTAACGTAGATGTAATTGGCAGATGTTCGATTACTGTTGAGCGGTGGATGTGCTTAGTAGATGTAATCGGTAGATGTGGAATACTACTGTTGAGCGGTGGATGTCGCTCGACAGAAATGACCGGTGGATGCTGGGTGATTGAGTCATCCGGCTGACGTTATCGGTGGATGTATTCTATGGATATGAGTGGTAGAAGTGAGTGGTGAATGTGAGCGGTAGATGTCGTCTGCCGAGTTAATGAAGTCACGTGGGTAACACGTGGTCTGATCGGTGGATATTGAGTGTTACTGTTCACCGGTGGATGTTGAGTGTTTATGATGATCAGTGGATGCTGGATGAATGTGTCATCCGGCTGACGTCATCGGTAGATGTGGAATATCACTGTTGAGCGGTGGATGTCGCTCGGCAAAAGTGATCGGTGGATGCTGGACGTAGGAGTCATCCGGCTAACGTCATCGATAGATGTGGAATATCACTGTTGAGCGGTGGATGTCGCTCGGCAAAAGTGATCGGTGGATGCTGGACGTGTGAGTCCTCCGGCTGACGTTATCGGTAGACGAGGAATATCACTGTTGGGCAGTGGATGTCGCTCGTTAGATGTGAACGGTGGACGTGAACGACAGAGGTTAATTCGATTGTCTGTTGATTCTTTTCTTTAAATAAATATTTCCCCAAATGATTTTAAATGATTTTGAATTTGATTGGAATTTCTTTAAAAACGTATTTATATATATACAAAAAAAAAAAAAAAGAATTGGGTTGACATTTTGATTACGAATATGATTATACGAAATTCTCGACCCGTCGGGTTTCGGGTCTTGACAATTATGATCAATATCAAATTATGATTAATAATAGATTTTTAAAACTTGAATCTAATTATGCTTCCACTTCTCAAATGGTCGAAAGTGAAGATGAAAATCTTGAAGATATTAATATTATCAATAAAGTTAAGTTTCAAAAATGGTTTATTAAAATTACCTTAATTATAAACCAGGAATATGAGATTCCTAATATAATAGCTTTATTTGATAGTGGCGCTGATATAAATTGTATTCAAGAGGGTTTAATTCCCATAAAATATTTTGAAAAAACCAAACAAAATTTACTTGCTGCTGAAGGAAGTAAATTACAAGTTAAATATAAACTTTCTAATGTAGAAGTATATAATACTTCTATTTATGTTGATACTACTTTTGTATTAGTTGAAAATCTTCAACGTAATGTAATTCTATGAACTCCTTTTATTTCTAGAATTTTACCTATTAAGACTATAAATGAAAGAGCAATTATTGCAACTTTTAAAAATCATGAGATTATTTATAATTTTGTAACTAATCCTGAAGAATTACTTATTAATGAATTAAAGTCTTTATACAATGAGAAAGAACATCATATTCATTTTCTTAAAAAAGAAATTAGTCATTTAAGAATTGAAGAACAATTAAAAGATCCTATTATTATAAAACAAATCCAAGAAATTGAAAATCAATTTATTTTAGAAGTATGTAGTCAAAATCCTAATGTTTTTTTGGATCGAAAAAAGCATATTGTATCTTTACCCTATATTGATAATTTTGATGAAAAACATATTCCTACTGAAGCAAGATTATTTAAAAATATGTCAAAAAGAAATTGGATCTCTTATAAAAAAGAAACTTATTAGAAAAAGTAATTCACCATGGAGTTGTACTGTTTTTTATGTTAATAACAGTGCTGAAAAGGAACGTGGTGTTCCTAGATTAGTTATTAATTATAAACCATTAAATGATGTTTTACAATGGATTAGATATCCTATTTCTAATAAAAAAAATTTATTAGATAGACTTCAATCAGCATCTATATTTTCTAAATTTGATTTAAAATCGGGATATTGACAGATTCAAATTTCTTAAAAGGATAGATATAAAACAGCTTTTGTTGTTCCTTTAGGACATTATGAATGAAATGTTATGCCTTTTGGGTTAAAAAATACTCATTCTGAATTTCAAAATATTATGAATGATATATTTTCTATACATTCTAAATTTTGTATTGTATATATTGATGATATATTGGTCTATTCACAAGCTATTGATCAACATATAAAACATCTTATAATTACTAAAGACACCATTAAAAGAAATGGGTTAGTTATTTCCGCTTCTAAAATGAAACTATTTCAAACTACTGTACGATTTTTAGGACATAATATCAATCAAGGTACTATTATTCCTATAAATAAAAGTATTGAGTTTGCTTCTAAATTTCCTGATGAAATTAAAGATAAAACTCAATTACAAAGATTTTTAGGAAGTTTAAATTATTTGGGATATTTTTATCATAATTTAGCTCAAGATACTGCTATTCTTTATAAAAGATTAAAAAAGAATACCTTACCATGGACTATTGAACATACTAAAGCAGTTCAAAAATTAAAATGAATCTTTATAATTTGGCACCTTGAAATATTGAGTATTATCCTAGAAATATTTATCAATATTACAGTCACGAAATTATAGCCTTTATGAATGGCTTATTTCTAAAAGGAATAGAAGGCGGCTTTTTAATCGACCTATTTGGCTGGATAGAAATATCCAATATTATAACAAGCGTAGATATCTTATGGCTATGCAAAGGTTAGGAGAAAGCTATACTGAGAAGACAAAAAAACAGATTTGTGATCAAATTCCTATTCTGGAAAAGAAGGAAATGAGACCCTTATATTGTCCTTATGTTGCTGATAACATGGAGTTTCAGCGTCTTCAACAATCTTGTGCCTTAATCGTTGAAAGTGTGAGACAACTGTAAAAGTAAGGGTGGACCCCTCAATTATGAATAAAGTTGCCATTAAGGAGAATATTCGTACTCTAATATGAAGAGTACTTTTGTTTGTAATGCTCCTCCTTCTTCTATATAAAGGAGCTTAGGTTTCATTTGTTGTTTAAGTTTTTAGAGTTTTTAGGTATCCTAAAAAATTTTTGCTCTCCATTGATCTCTTTGTGTAAGTTTTCTCTCTATTTAATAGCAATATTTGCTTTTCGTCTTCTACTCTTTTATTTTTCTGTTATGTTCTTGAGCGATCATTCTCCTTAAATTGGTATCCGAGCCCTTGTGAAGTTATGGCAAGCTAAATCCGTATTAATTTATGCTTGGGTAAACGAAAGGGTTTTAAGGATAATCTCTTTAATCTAAATTAGAATATTTAACCAAAACTCAATAAGATTTTCAAATTATGCCAATACAAAGAATTGATTAATCAATACGAGATTTTAAATTATTCTGTGTGTGGTTGAGTTGAGAAGAGATCTTAATGATTTGATAAAATTTTCGTGTTTTTTCTTTGTACATCACGTCAGGGTGTTTGCCGTTTGCCAGGAAGGCTGTAAGCTATGTTGCCTAATAACGTGGTAGAAGAATGACTTAAAAATTTTATGAAATTAGTTTATTTAGAAATAGAAGATCTTATCTCTTAAATCTTATCTACATAGAATGATTTAGAAGATTAATAAGATGAAATCAATGATTTAATACGGTATGATTTGTTGGTCAATAAGGATTGTTTATTTATTTCCACTTATAGTTCAGAGTTTAGACTTGAAGAAGTTTATTCGTTTATTCAAACGTAAATTAACATTTTTAGCAATGAATTTGTCAAACTTTATTAATTCTGATATTTCTGTAAAAAAATGAAGAAATAGTATAATTATTCAAGAACAACAATTGAATCAACGGACTATTCCAGAAGTAGAAAGTAAAACCATTTATAAAATGGGAACATTTGACAGTTTATTTAATAGGATTATAAAAACCTCATAGCAAACTATTTGCTTAGATACTCATGAAAAAACTATTAATCTTTTATGTTTAAAAGGTATTCAAAAATACTTAAAGAAATATAAATATATTCCTATCGGATTAATACAAGTGGCATTTAAACCATTAACTATCCCAAGATTAAAAGCTAGCATTTTAAATAGTCTTCGTGATGCTAAATATCAAAATTAGAAAAACTTTTTAATGAGAGTTATTCAAACTGGTTTATATCATGGTCTCATATATTTTAATGTATTTCCTAATCTTATATTATCATTAACTGATAAAAATCTATATGAATCAGTATCTTTAAATATTCAAACTCATGGTTATGAATTTTTACCTGGATCTGAAACTATAGCAGTAATTTATCGTATCGGTTATAAAATAATGAATACTTTATGTCCTAATACACTTCCTTCATGGATCATATGAATTAGATTTTCAGATCCTATTTGAGTCAATTTGTGAGTCTTTTTTTGATGCCATCTTGATATATTTAATGGCTTGCCCGAAACGTAAAGAACATAAGAAGATCAATCTGGAGACAATAAGAGATCAACAATTATATGGTCAAAAGGAGAAATGTGAATTCTAAAGATCCTTGGGACAGATCATATCAATAGACCCTTCAAAGATCGAAATAGGACAATCAAATATAGGAATTTCTGTTCAGGTATAATTGTAAAAGAAAGATCTAGAAAAAAAAAAGGATTGAACTTTAACACAATGAGTATGCCCGGCATAAGTAGAAAATAAAATGGAATATGCGTATCAAAAGACTATTACATTCCCCAGATACACCCATCCTGATCATTTATTTCATAATTCAATCTACAATAGTGGCCAGTGGGGTAAAAGCTGAAAGCCTGCAAGAAAACGTAATCGATGTATTTTATGAAAATCAGGAGGTTTCTTTTATTGCATTGAGAAAAAGAATGGGTCAGAGTTTCTTATCTCAATTAGTTTCAACTCCTCTTTACTCCCTCTTTCTTTTTTCCTTTTCTTGGTTTGACATCACTCTCAAGTTGTTCGGCCATTTCTCGCACCGTCATTTTGAGGCGTAATATAGGGCCCACGTGGCTTCACAGCTATCACTTCCATTTCTCTATTCCAATATGCATTTTCCAGATCCTTCTAGTAATAATTTCTCAGGGTCTCAGCCAAAAAAAAAAGACTTTCTTAATTCACTAAAAAAGAAATTATCCTTTCAAAACCTAAGAGAGTTATAAAATAGCATTAAGAAATATGTTCTTCTTTTCAAAAGTACTGTAAGAACGTTTTATTTTATCATAAGATGTAGAACTACAACAAACTTGACAGCAGCGCTGAGGATTTAATTCATTCAAACACTAAACCACTTGATACTATACACGAGCACAATTTTTTTTTTTTTTCAAAATCAAGCAACAGTAGCACAAAAAAACAATATTTCTATTATTATAGAAGGAACAATGGCAGAAGAATATCAACATCTCTAAAAATATTGAATAATGTGATAGCCAAATTCATTAGGTCTACACTTACATACTTAGGATATGCCCATATATTGACAAAAGAATGCCTTGCGTTATTTAATACGTGTCTGTTTTAGCTTTATTTTATAGAAACAAGGGTCCAGGTAGACAGTTTACAAGTGCATGGGTTCAGACAAGGACACCTATAATGCAATATGAATATTTCAAACATTGCCCCACACATAATAAAATCAAATATATTGCTGTCTGCACTAAAAGTCTCAAGTCAACGCTATGCGCGAGGCCTTTGGTCAACAGTTGGATCAAATTCCACACAACTTCTTGCATGACATAGCCAAAAAAATTCTGAAGAAATTATACTAAAAATAATAATTTAACATACAAATATCAATAATAATAAAAAATGGAACGAAGCAAAGCTTTGGTTATACAGAGCTTAGTATATTTGGTCAGAAGACCAACAGCCACTACACTATCACTAAGTTTTGATGACAGCTGATAGACATGAGTTTAATGCCAAGAAACTATAAAGCAGGGATTAGAGTAGCCTACCCATTAGTAGAATCCAATATTTGGAGAAGTAGCTCAGTTAGTGCAAAAGGAGTGAAAGCTGTCACTTACCGGAGTTAGCTCTGCTTGTGGCATAGCTCAGACGGAGTATTCTGTTGGAGGTATTGAAGTTCTTTCATTTACTTGACTTTCTGCTATTTCAGATGGAAAGAATTCAATTGAACCTGCTTTCCTGTAGTGGAATTTCTGGAAGCCCCTATCTTCTTATTAATAATCAGATAGGTTTCAAAACCTTTATTGAAGAAAGTCTTGCCTTCAACTCAAAGCAGAACGTTCCAAGGATGTTTATAACATAACATTTTATTATGATTCAACATATTTAATTCGCCAATTACTTGCTAACACCATATAACAAAATAAAAGACAGACTCAATGCAACTATTATTGAGTTAATAATGGCGCCTCCATTAACTTCAATTCGAGTTTCAAACTTCTATAGTTATCTGCCCTTACTTGTAATGGGTGTGTTTTCAAGAAAAAGAAGAAGAAAGAAGATTCGACTTACTCTAGAAGTGAAATTTCAGTGTCTTTCAAGTTATAATGTGAGATCCTCACAGTAGCAACTTCCAAAAAGCCACGGAAGCAGAGCAGGGCAGCTTTGTGTGTCACTGCTAAAACAAAGGGAGACGGTTTTTTTTTTTGGGGGGGGGGGGGGGGGGGGGGGGGGGGGGGGCGGGGGCGTGCCATTTCTGTTACTTAGATTATTTTTTCTACATTACAGTTACCTTTGATAAAAAATTTAATAAACTATGTAGTGAATAAAGTGAATTATATTAAAAAAGGAGAATGATTGTTGGGTAAATTTGTTTTAAAATAGTATTTGGAAACAATTTGTGAAATATTTTGAATTCATTATTCTAGAAACTGAAAAAACAGAACATTTGTGCAACAAATCCAGAAATCTTGTAATTCCAACTTTTTTCTATTCAAAATGACTAAAACAACTGCTTATATTCAGCTTCTGCGAACGTCTGGTCAGCCACATACAAAGTGCAACACATGTCAAGAAGTAAAATATGAAAATATTGTCAAGTCTGATGAAAAATGAGACCTTTAATGAAAAC
The DNA here is from genome assembly GCA_022432975.1 of Begonia masoniana. Classification (NCBI taxonomy): domain Eukaryota; kingdom Viridiplantae; phylum Streptophyta; class Magnoliopsida; order Cucurbitales; family Begoniaceae; genus Begonia; species Begonia masoniana. Next base: position 34,837,420 of record CM039505.1, on the reverse strand, counting down.
ATTCGATGGAGAAAGCATGTGAGCATATAATATGTTAGAAAAAAAAGATCCACCGAAGTTCCTAAAATTCTCTGACCTGCTAGAAGTTGCAAAAGTAGGAAGGTTGAGATGTAGGCTGCCGATGGTTTAAGGAAATCTAGGAAAGGAAAATAACTGCTAAAAGAGGTAAAAATCTGGTTAAAATACATATGGTCTGAGGTAGAGGTGACGTCTGTCAAGAATGAAGTTGATCCGAAACAGGGATGAAAGAGCAAAACGCAAGGAAAGTGCATCAGTAAGAGCTTGTCTACAAGTGAACTTACCTGAGTTCAGAGATCAAGTGTAAAACATCATGAGCACTAGCTTTGATAAAGATTAACAGAAAAAAACTGAAACAATTTTCCAAAGGCAATAACCTAATCGTAGGAAAGGCGAAACAAAGAAAGCTGACAAAAATCTAGGCTATGGTGCAAAAATAAGCAGAGCCTATAGAACAATGCAGGTTGAAGTTGCGGGTGCTACATTATAAATATAGGAAGTGTGAATTACTTGAAAGCAGAGACATAATCATAGTGGGGCAGCTACGTAAAATGAGGAAGGCATAGGGTTGGATGAAGAAGAAAAAGAAGAAAGAGGGAGGAGCCATAGAAATGTCCACTATTGAATTGGGCTCTATGACTTGACAGCTAAGTAGGATTATATAATCATAGTAATTTAGGATTAAGAAGTCGCCAAGCTAAAGAGTTTCTATCATTGTACAAGTAACAATGCAACAAAAAAAATCAACATATATAGAAATATTGAATGATGTGATTTTTTTATTAGGTCTACACTTGATTACATGTTTAGAATATGCCCATAGATTGATAGAAGAACGCTTTGTATTATTCAAATGTGTGTGTGCGTGTTTTAGCTCTATTTTATAGTTTCAAAGGTTTAGCAGTGCAAAGGTTTACACAAGAACACCTATGATGCATAAGAATGTTTCACAGATTGCACCACCTCAAATTCAAGTCTAGCTCTATGTGAGAGGCTTTAGTTAACAGCTGCATGACATAGCCCAAAAAAAATCTTAACAAATTATATTTAAATAATAAATTTAAGATGCAAATTTACAAACATCAAATATAGAAAAAAAGCCAGGAAGGAAGTTTTAGTCATGAAGAGCTAAATAATTTTGGTCAGAAGACCCAACAGCCACGACGCAATCAAAAACTTAGGATGTTTATTAACATAACATTCAAGTACGCATTTATATTCACTCATCATTAATAAAAAAAATTCAGAAAACTCTTTTTAGAAAAAAAAAAAAAAAAAAAAAAAAACATATACAGTATAAGGCCAGCATGGTTCGGACTTGGATTCAGACCAAACAGAACCGACTAGTCTCTGTTGTGCAAAAATGGAACCAAAACAGAACCATGTACATAGGAGAAACGAACCAGATTTCTTACTTTGACCCGGTTTGTTTCCAAGTAAAGGGAAAAAAGCAGATCCACAAAATAACAGCAAGCATGACAAGATTACATAACCAAATTCAACGAGATTATGAGTCAAAAGAAAATTACGATAAAAATAATATCACTGACTACGCAACATCACATTCGATAACCAAAGTTTTTATTCTCAGAAATCAGCGCCACATTCAATCCAAGAAATGGAAATACTGCAATTCAACTTAAAAGGAAACCAACGAACCACTTTCTAAACACATTCAATCTGAGAAGGCCAACGGCATACCTAACAGGTGTCGATCAGCTTTGGGGAGCCTCACTCCGAGAGTTCTCTGGTCCGCGTGATGCAATGAGAAACCTAAAATGTAAATAGTGGATACAGTTCAGTTAAAAACGAAAGTTCAAACCAACATAGAAAATTATTTGAAGTGATCCACAAATTGGATGAAAATTAGCAAGGGAAATTATTCATCGAAGACACACACCGTGACGCTGTTAATACTCGCGAACTTCAACGCGCGCGTGGCTTGAATATTCATCTTCGATATTCGATGGCGGAGTGTGGAGCCGAGAGGGGCTGAGACAGTTATGCGACTTCCTTTTCCCTGTGTTTCTTTGGTCCTGTTGAGGGTCCGGCTGCCATGAGCGAGAGGAGTATCATGAGATAAAGTTAGGTTAAGTTTGGAGGAGTCGCCGAGTGGGTGGGTAAGCACATTGGGTATTGGGTTAAGAGTTGGGCCGAGCTTTACGCTTGTTTTGTTGGCCAGGTAAGAGTTAAATTTTAGGTCGGTTGAAAGAATTTGGACCGGTTTTTTTAATAAACTAATGGACGGTGCGAGCTTCGCATGTACGCATTGAATTGGATATATTTTGAAAGTTAATTTCGCTAGTCAAATCACATAACTTTAATTGAGAAACGTAGAAATTAATAAAGCAACCAAAAGTATTTTTTTCTGGTAATGGGATTGAACCTCGTAGAAATTGATCAGACATAGACATTTGTGCATCTAGCAGTTGCAACATTTTTGGATGATTCATGACCGTATTAGCTGTATTAGCTTATTGTCACTGTTTATAATTAGTTTAGTCATAGTTAGCTTGTAAATGTAGTTAATGTACTGTCATGTCATTATTGTTTTTTCTTCGGTTTGATATATACATGTAAGAACGCACAGATATGAAAAAGACAAGCGGTCACTTTTTCATCTTCTTCTTCCTCTCCTCTGTTTCTTCTTTTATCTATTCATGTTATAGAAACAGAGGTTTCATCCTTCATCGTGGTATCAGAGCCGAGATATGGCATCTTCAAACTCCACTATGCCTTCCTCTCCCTCATCCATTTTTCCTTCTCCTCTCCCACCATTTCCTTCCGTAAATCAAACACTCATAGTAAAGTTAAACAACTCAAACTACCTCCTGTGGAAAGCTCAACTTCTCAACGTTGTCATTGCGAATGGCATCGATCACCTCCTGGATCCTTCTCTTCCGTCCCCTCCTCAATTTTAGACAATCTCTCCTCTCAAATCAACCCAGAGTATGCTATGTGGCAATGTTATAACAGATTGATTATGAGCTGGATATTTGCCTCCATCTATGAAGAAATTCTCTCCCAAATCGTCTCCCTCACCACTGTCGGAGAAGTGTGGTCAGCTTTCGAAAGGATTTTTTCCTCTGCTTCCTTAGCAAAGATTACGGATCTGAGGAGTCAACTTCACTCTTTGTCCAAAGACGGACTCTCAGCGTCTAGCTACATCAAGAAACTCACTGCAATCTGCAACACACTTGCGGCCATTGGCGAACCTGTTTCATACTGGGATCAAGTCATTTATTTTCTCCATGGTTTGGGCAGTGAATACAATTCTTTTGTCACGTCAATTACCAACTGTGCCGATCAGCCTCCTCTGGAAAAAATCCAGAACCTTCTTCAGAGCTTCGATTTTTGGTTGGAAAGACAAACCTCTGTTGTCTCCCTCCCACTTCCTCACCAGATACAAGCAAACGTCGCCGCTCAGCGCTCTCTCCGTCCGTCGTGAAGCCCTCGGCCGAACAGTCATTTTCGCCCTAATCCTCAGGCTGGTTATTACCCGCACGGACCCGGGCTGCTGTCTCCACGCAGCCAACCTTCTTGGCGTTCTCCCTGACCCCTAAGCATAAACGGCCTCGCTGCCAAATCTGCACGAAACCGAGCCATGTGGCCCTGAACTGCTACAACAGAATGAATCCAGCCTATCGGGCTTTTTCCCCTCCAGTCCATCTTGCCTAATCCTACTGTACCAGCCTTTTGACCCAATCCACCATCCCTCTCACTCAAACCCACTTCTCTATCCTACCCCTCCAATCCATACCCAAACTCCTCATACCACTTTCCTACCCGACTCCCTCCCTATACCTTCCGCAAATTTCAATGGCCTTCTTCTGACGCCGTTCTCCTCTGCTCCGGTAGCCTCATGGGTCCTCAACTCATCATTTTAGTCTGCACTCCGCCGACCTCAATCAGCTTCACATTCTCCCCGGCCCTTCGTATGTTTCCACCGCCGAAGGTACTTTGCTTCCCTTTTTTCATTCTAGTTCTTCTGTTATTCAGGCTCTCGATCGTTCCCTTCAATTACACAATGTTTATCACACTCGACACCCTTCTCATAAACTGTTGAGTGTCTCCAAATTGTGTCATGACAACTCTGTATTTGTTCAATTTCATCCAACATGTTTTTTTGTCAAGGACCAGAATACTCACTAAACGTTGCTTCGGGGTTCTCTCAGTCATGGCCTCTACCACCTTCCGTCGACCGGTGAGGCTCTGTCACTCTTTTCTCGTCTAAATGTCTCTGCCTCTATTCAAGAAAATTTTTGGCATCTGCGTCTGGGTCATCCCTCCACGCCTGTTCTGCAGCAAGTTCTCAAAACTTGTAATCTTAATTATAAACCTGTTTTGCATCAAAATTGTATTTCTTGTGAAATGAGCAAGAGTCATCGTTTGCCGTTTCAACTTTCTCAATATCATGCTCAATTTCCTTTTGATATTGTACATACCGATGTTTGGGGTCCGTCTCTGATAAATTTTATTACTGGAGCACGATATTTTGTTCTATTTATTGATGATTGTACTCGATTTACTTGACTCTTCCCTTTCAAATTAAAGAGTGACGTTTACAATACTTTTGTCCATTTCCATAAATTTGTTCACACTCAGTTCTGTGTTCAAATCAAAATCATCCAATCGGACTAGGGTGGTGAATTTAAATCTCTCACTCCTATATTTAAATCTCTTGGCATTCAACATCGAGTTTCATGCCCTTATACCCCAAATCAAAACAGTCGTGTCGAAAGGAAAAATCGTCACGTTGTTGAAATTGGCCTTGCTCTCATTTTTCATTCCTCAGTCCCTCAACATTTTTGGCCCTATGCGTTTCTCATAGCTACCAACTTAATCAATGTACTCCCTACTCACGTCCTAAATCACTAGTCTCCTTTTGAATTCTTATTCCACAAAGTTCTAGATTACTCTTCTCTTCGCGTTTTTGGCTGCCTTTGTTTCTCCTGCCTTCATCCATTCAATCAACACAAATTACTGCCTCGGTCTCTTCCGTGTGTCTTCTTAGGCTCCAACCCTCATCATAAAGGGTCTCTCTGTCTTGATCCTAGCTTAACCCTTCTCTTTGTCCATTCCTTCCTCATCTACCTCTACACATCAACCTATTTCACCATCCATACAACCTCTCATTCCCCTATCTCCTCCACCCCTAATCCATCTCATTGGCTCCTCGTCATCTACTCCTGCTTTATCCTCTCCTACTGTGACGACCCAAAACCGGACCCGATCGGGATCCGAGAACCGAAGCCGTCACTCCGGGACATTTGCAGAAAACGGGCACATATATATATTTTTTTTAAAACTTTATACTTTTAAAACCTTAACAGAGAGTATAAACCTTCTCTGGAAGTGAAACTGGAAAACACATTTAAGCTGGATGTGAATAATGGATAATGAGAATAATACAAAAAGTGAACAGTGACCGGATTTGTTAAAAATGTGAACAGTGACCGGATGACTAAAAATGTGAACAGGGTTCAGCGGTAGAGACTGGATAAAACTGGGCAGAAGAGGTGGTGACGTCAACCGGAAGACGAGTGACGTCAAGCGGAAGACACAGACGGTAACTGAGATCAGATGAGGAGATGACGTCAGCCGGAAGATGGATGACGTCAACCGGAAGATATAAGCATTATACTGGCGGAAAACTGGGATGACGTCAGCCGGAAGACATATTTACACTGAGCGAAAGACTTCGGTGACGTCAACCGGAAGACGGGGTTTTAAACTGGGCGGATGACTGAATTGACTGGGGCGT